>VZTV01068430.1:0-18550 GCA_013400875.1 Anhinga rufa
TTTTTTTTTTTTTTCCTAAACTATCACTTTTTTCTAATAAAGGGTATTACCTCTCCTTGTAGACTTTGCCCCATTTAATTATATTAGCATTGAAAATAGGTGTACCGAATTGCATAAGGTAATTTGCTTTGTCCCCAGACCACACTGCTAGCTCCAGCTGGGGCCCTCTGCTTCCAAGCTGCTTGAAAAGATCTAGAGCATCAGGTTGCAATTATGACCGTGTATGTATTGACTCATTTTAATGAAAAATATCGGGAAGAGTGTAAAGCATCAGACTCTGGGCTCCGAAACAACCTTTGTCTTTGAGAGATAGGGCTGAGGCTCACAAGGGTTGTGGCTACATGTATATGTGCAGGGGCTGCCCTTGCTCGAGGCGTGCAAAGTGGCTGCTGTGGGTGCCAGCATCGGGTCTGGATGGGGCTCGGGTCTGATCCAGTGTGGCAGCTTCTGTATCTCCACCTTGCTGTATAATTATTTTCATACTGACCCATTTCTCTGCCTGGAAGAAACCCAAAGCAGAAGCCCCAAAACACTTGAACTCATTGCATTTCAGCTCAACACGAGCAAGAAGCATCCAAAATCTTTAGCCAAAATAATTTCTTACCAAGTTTCCAGCCAAATTTGCAGGCTCGAGAGAGTCCATGCATCACAGAGAAGCAGCCGGCCATTTGCTGCATAACTTTGCTTCTAATGACAAATAGGCAAACATAATATATAGAGTCATTAATTGGTCAGAAATAACACTGGGAATTCGATGTAGTGGGATCGATGCTTAGATATGTGATGAGAAATAAAAGTATCCAGTGCATGGGCAAAATGTAGGCTGCTTGGCTCGCAAAATGCAAACAATTTTTAATGCTTCCCTGTACCTTGGCTACACCGTGTTTAACTTCATGTTTGACTTTAAACGTTACAGAACGGCTTTGTTTTGGTCACGTGCACAGTGGCCTCCTCTTAACATTTATTCCTCAGGAGTAAGGATTTTATTTAATGCAGAGTTTGCAGACTGAAAGGATTAATCTTCTGTATGCCTTCTTCCTTGGAGAGTTTTTTTAGAAGGAATA
Source organism: Anhinga rufa (assembly GCA_013400875.1). Lineage (NCBI taxonomy): Eukaryota > Metazoa > Chordata > Aves > Suliformes > Anhingidae > Anhinga > Anhinga rufa. Next base: position 1,065 of record VZTV01068430.1, read on the forward strand.
TATTTGTTTCGTAGCTTTCTGAGTATATCTTTCAGTATAACAGCTTGCTCCCCCTCTCCCCTTCTCCACAGCTTGTTTACTCAGGGAATAAAAACTTGACCTTGACTTTAAGGTCTTTGGCGTTTCAGACTGTACACTCAGCAGAGAGTAAGGGGAAAAATCGATGTGAACCGTATTAGACAAGTAGAAGAGTAATGCGTAAGTGCTGGGAAGTCATCCTGGAAAGGGAAACAACTGAGGTAATCCTTAGAGGAGAGCACGTCCCGCTGCTGATGCGTCTCGGGTGGTTAAAACCCCGCATCCCGCCTTCTTTCTGCACCCTTTTCCTCCCCAGCTGTCTAACGCATCCCTGGGGCCGTAAGAAGACGGGGACGCAGCAGAGCCCTCCCGAGGCACCCACCTCAGCCCATGTCAAAGCAGTGGCCCATGGCTTCACCTCCCGCCAGCTCAGCCTCCGTATCTGCGACCCTGGATATCACAGGGGTCCTGGGAGCATCTCCAGTAAAAAAAATACGTCAAAAGAACAAGAGAAAGGGCAGTTGAGCAGATAAGAGGCATGGCGCTGGCAATGAGGATGTCAGCAATTGATAAGGTTCGCGTTTGTCACCAGTGGAGTCAAAAAGTACCCCGTGCGTACTGTGTTTTGGGAGAAACTCTGCTGTCTCCTTGCCGTTTCTCAATTTACGGAGTGAAATCCTAGCTGAGCTGCCTCGGCGTGCTGTTGGGACATCGAGGTCAGGGAGGCAAAGTCAGCCTTCATCTACCAGGCGTGCCTTTCCAGGAAGCCGTACGGAACATTGCCGTTTAAATGCAAACCATGTTTGGTTCAACGTCTTTAAATACTAGTGAAATGTCCTCAGCAATAATAGCAGACTTTTAATACATATGTGTATGAAATTTTTAATTAATTAGATAGCATTAGAGTACCAGTTGTGTTCTCAAAACAGCTCAAAAGTACTCTTTTAAAGGGAATTAATATTTAATAGGAAAAAAATGCAATAGCTTCCCGAAGTCTTAATTAAATGCTTATACCTTTATGGGTTTTACAAGTGTTTTACTCGTAATTTAGTCTGCCAGGGAGCTGCATCACTGGCGTTTTCTGCAACAGGGGGTGCGCCCTGGGAAGTGCACCATCCATCAGGCTTCTTTTCTTCGGAGCCCTATCCCCCTTCTTAAACAAGGAATTGCTGAAAGACTTTGGGAAAGATACCTTTCGTTCCCTTGAAAACAGCCTGCCGGCGGAAGGAGGAGGCGACGGGGGTGTAGCGCCAGGCGTCCTGGCCCCCAGCCCACCTTGAGCGGCGGCTGCCTGTGAGCTGCCGGCAGCGCTGGGCGCCAGCAGCACGCACACATCCAGATTTCCACCCCCGGCGGGAGCCAAGCGCCATATTTACCCATTTCATAGGATTATCAGGTTAATATTCCCACAGCTGGAACGTCTGGGGTCACCTCCCAGATATTGTAAACGATAGTCCTCACCAGGAACGGCCCCGTGTGAAGAACCTGCGAGATTAATGCCCTGCATGTGAAGATAGCTGACTGGTGGTAGCAGCAATAGCCGTTCCTGATACAAATTAGACCCACATATGTACATCCTTATTTGCAAATAAGCCATAGGTCTCATCAAATAATTACCGTTTTCCTTTTATGATATGGAAAATTAAGCAGAAGACAGCTAAAGTGAACTTCAAGCTGAAGCCCTCTAAAAAACCATGCCGTTGTGAAAAACATCGTTTAGGGTAACTTGAGAAGCCAGTTGGTAAAATTCAGTCACTTTTTCCAGGGCAGAAGAATTTATAGACCCTATCTTCAGCACAAATACTCTCTATTAGCTTCTCCTGCTTTTAAAATTGGGTTCCGCTAACCTTTATTTATCATGCTTTCTCAGGACCACACAAATCAGACAAAAATAGCATGGTAGACTCTTTTCTGGTTAAGCGCGTAAAACAAGTATGTGCGATGTCTAGCATTAAGGGTTTCAGCCTTGGTTTTATTTCCATAACTGCTTCAGAGCCCCAGATGTTACTGCTTAAAGCCACCCTCTATACCAGCAGGGCTTCTTCAGTGCTACTGCGTTATAAATAACACTAATAGTAGTAATAATAGCGAGTAGTTCTTAAGTTATCTCATATCTTTCTTCAATTTTGTTCTTGCAACGCCATGTCAGGACATTTCGTCTGAGCTGATGGGAGGAAGGGGTATTGATTTTCTCAAGATTGCTGCCTTTTTCTCATCCTATTTAGTGCCGAGGGCTGGTATAAATTGCGCCGGGAGCACGGCACAGCGCGGGCAGGGCCAGGCTGCGCCGCGCTGGGGCTGAGGCCGCAGCAACGCCTGCTTGCTCAGACGGTTCGCAGCAGGGACCTTGCTTGAAATCTGGGTGTATTTTTAGTTGAGCAACGTGAGGGATAAAAGTAGGGCATCGGCGCTCAGCAGAACCGTACAGGCAGGTTTTGCATACGGAGCAAAACGGGAGAACGCGGCGGGGCTTGGGCTTTTTTTCTTCTTTTTCTTTCATTCTGCTGACTTTGCGCAGAAGTTGCACACCAGGTTTTACCCAGGGAGCTTCGCACGAGTCGGTACAATAGGTGTGCGAGAGAAAACCAGCCCGTTCAGAGCCAGAGAGGCGCGAGCAGTCCCGTACCGGCCACGTCTGCACCGCTGCCGGTGTCGGCAGGACGAGCGGCCCCAGCGGGGCAGAGGGAGAGGGCCGGGGCGGGAGGAGGTTTCGGCAGCTTCCTCGAGGTATCCTCTTAGCGTTCGTGGCTGGGAAACCGAGCAGGGCGATCGGCATCGCTCGGGGCGCTTCTCGCTGGCCTCATTCTGTGGCTCAGAGAGCAATTTGAATGGAAAATGAAGAGGATTTGAGGACAAATCAGAGAAGGGAAATGAGACCGATACAACAAGAGGAGAAGAAATTAAAGGAGCGGAGCCTGGGCTTGAAAAACTCTTCAGTATCAGCATTTCTCCCCACCAAAAGGAAGCATTTTATTTTCCCTGGAAGGAGACAAAACGAACAGCAGGGACTATTGTTGTGGCAAGAACACCTGGAGATGTGCTAGCTGCAGCGAGAGCTCGCTGGCAGGGATAGCAATGGCATAATTTGCAGCAACACCTGCAGTTGGCCCAGCAACCATCTCTCCTCATTAATTAGCAGAAGCAGCAGACTTGCCAGACAGTCCCGTTGGCTTTTGCCTTATTCCTGTACCCCTTAGCTAACGAGCCATCCTCTTCCCTTCCTGCGGAGTGAGGTATACCCAGCCTGACCGCGGAGCGGGCACAGAAATCCGATGTGCATCAAAGCGGGTGGCAGTGCTTGCCGTCATTTCGTGCACAGACCCGGCGGGTCATATTTACTGCAACCACATGACTCAACAGCAGTGGGCTGAAGGCCTACGGAGATAATAGCAGAGGTTCATCAATGACTCCCCTGTCTCTCCCTGTGTGTCTAATGTTGTGCTGCAAGGCATGCAACCACGTATGTACGAGTCTGGCCTTTTCTCCCTGAAATGATTTCAGATTTTATGTAGTTTATTCACAATTCTGCCTTGGTCCTCCAAGCTGACGAACACGGCCTTTCACCTCGCCTCATTTTCTCTGCCTGAAACTAAGAACCATGACACCATCCTTCAGGACTGATTTGGTTTCCACCAGTGAGACAATATCATAACCCAGCTCTGCTTAACCCCCGTTTCCACAATACAGTCCAGCTACGCAGGAAAGCAACGTGTGGACCAGCGCACTCTGGGGCACCTTTGCCTGGCCGTTACGTGCCACCCCCATATGAGCGCTGTCCCGGAGGTGAATTACTGCATGGGTGGAGAAATTAATACAAGGCAGAGGAAGGCAGCAGCCTTTATCAAATCTCTGGCAAGCTCAGCTTTCTTTTCTAGGGTTGCACTTGTGATCAGATGTCAGCTCCTGGCCATGGCTGGGGGACTGCAGGCTGCTGATCTGGGGAGCTCCGCGTCCTGGTGCGAGAGGGCTGTAACGCCGTGGCTGCCGAGCCCTGCCGGTCGCGCAGGCAGGCTCCCGTGTGCCTGCCTACAGTGCCGAGCCTCCGGCAGTCTTGCTGAAGTCATTTCATGCACAGTTTAATTCTTTCCATAATGGGGAGGGGGACTTAGTCCAAGAAAACCCGATCCAAAATGATCAAGGTGGCTTAATAACACAAGGCAAACGGCAGTGCTACGGCCCTGCTAGACAATAGCAAAACACATTCGGTTACGCAGCTCAGACCTTGCTGCATTACACATGTAATTAGGTTGTTTCCATGGTAATGATCTAATTATGGTCTTCTTGGCTTTGTGTAATCACATTTGCTGCATTTTGGCAGAGCTGTTTTCCTTATTTTTGAACTGCAACACTTGGCAAGATGTTCTTTCTAAAGCCGAATAATAATTTTGCCTGATGGAAACCGACAAGTCTGCGAGTTTTTATTTAAAGCAGGGTTGAAGATACAAGACGAGGCAAAACTATATATATAGAGAGAGCATATATATAATATATATGTATATAAAAAGAAGGATTTTTATCCCTGTAATTTCTATTCCTCTTTCCTTCCTACCTTTTTTTTTTTTTGCAAGTGCTTAAAATAATGCATTGTAGCACTGGGAGCCACGTGGAAGGGGAAACTCCAGAGACCTCTCTTCTGTTCCTGGGGCTAGCGATGGGCTGATCGTAGGGCATGAGATTTCACCTCCCCCTGCCTTCTTTTCCTGGTCTGGAGATAATGATACCGACTTCAGATAAGATGTATATGCAAACTGTACATTATTTCCACTAAGCTATTTCAGCTCTTGGTAAGCACAATACCTTAGAGAGAGCTGGAGAAATCCTGGCCCTGTAGGCAGCCAAGGGCAAAACTCCTATTGATTTCCACAGTGCTGCAATTTCCCACGTGTCTGTTCAAACACCTTAGGAAAAATCAGATACAAAAAGCCAAATCCAGCAGCCTTGACCAGTCTGGATTCTCCGCCCTGCTGCCCCAGAGCTGAGCGAGCAAGGTGGTACGAGACGCTGGGGACACGTGTGCGGTCCCTCTCTTAGCTGCCACGGCACTGCGGGGGAATCCGGCCGCGGGATTTGCTGTTCTCAGGAGGGATCCCCGTTACCAAGCCCACCCCTCCCTACAGCTCGGCTTATTCCTCTGTTACAGGAAGGTTTTAGGTGTTACAGGGTGTTTTAGGGAGCTGCAGAGTTCAAGGCTCTGCTAAAGCCAATGCTCGTAGGGATTTATCGTGGTCCGTGCTCTGTTGTGCAGGAGAGGTGCTTATTATAGCCCGTAATCTCTCCTAAGGCAACTCTCTCTTTGAAGTCAGCTGCAAGATCTGGCTGTAGTTATCACTTATAAAGATTTTTAAAGCTTTCTTGCAAAACAAAAGATATATTTCTAGCTTGAGCAATAAGGGATCTGGGGAAAGACAGGAGATGAAAGGTCAAGCAAGAGGAGCTTGTGAAATCACACTGGAGCAGCCCTGCAGGCTGTAGTCAGCCAGGAGCTTGGATTGCAATCGACAGGGCTATTCATGGAAAGGGTTTTGATCAGAGTTGCCATGACAATAGGAAACACCTAAAAAAGCTCTATGAAATGTTATATCGGCTTCAAGCCAAAAGTTGAGCCAAATCCTATACTTTGGTTATTCCTATGAGTCGGTAGCTTTCATAGTAGCATTGCTAAAGGAAGGATTTGGTCCTCTGACTTTGAAGATTTGGGAAAATAGGTATGAAATGTGAATTATGATAGACAAGATTTGTGCTGTAAAGAATTCGCTGTGGAAGGTTGTTGGAAATCTTGCAAGTACTGTTTGCAGCTGTTGCTTAGCGTGCTGAACATACACGCAAGACAACAGAGTCCTGTGATTTTGATGGACGGACGGGTACGGCTGCTTTCTGATTGCATACAATATAACGCCCACTCTGCACATCCTCTAGGGTCTAGGGATTGAAATTTCCATCTCTAAACCTTTACAGAGAGATTTCAAATCCAAAATGAGTGGCACTGAATTTCAAGGATCCAGCGAAAATAATTCACTTTTGAAAGCAGTGTTTTCTCAAGATATCAGAGGTGAGAAGAAAACCTGGTGGTGTCATTTTTTGGAATGAATAATGATGTGAGGGTGGTGGTGGGGGGGGTTCTTCAGCTGCTGCATCTCTCAGTACAGGATCCCTGGAGCTTACAGCAAGGACCAGAGTCTGCATCCTCTGCCGGGGTGGTTTTCTGCAGCACCAACCATGCTGTTAGTCCAGGGAACGTAAGTTACGCTATTGAGCCATACGCTTCCATGTTATGTTCTGCAGAGAATAAAACTGACTGCGATTAGCTATTGCCACCTAAGTTTTAGCAGCCTGACGCCTCTCAAATGCCAAGACATACTCAGATAAGCCCACGACAAATGCTTGTGAATGGACAGGCAACTGCACAGCAGCCACGGTGAAAGCCGAATAACCCCAGTGGAGTGGGGTGGGATTTCAGGTCTGTTCTGCCGCTGCTCCTAGTGAAGTGAATGCCTTTTCCGAGGACCGTTCAGCAGGTCACAGCTAATTGACTTCCACATCTTCCCTGCAGAGCAGATAGGTATGAAACGTGTACCCTGCTGGAACATCCTTCTCCATTGATATGCAGCCACCTCCTGGATGGGATGATATAGCAGCCGGGAAACAGGGCATAGCCTTCATGAGACTTTTTGTACCTCAGGTACCCTTCTCCTTCCCCTCCCGCTGTCTTTTCGACCAGCCGGAGGGAGGATGAGGAGGGTGGCAATCAGCTGGAGGTCGGTGGCCCCAAGGTTGAGAGAGGAGAGCAAGCACTGAGGCTGGTGGCGACCAAGCTGCAGCAACCCTGCTTGATTAAGGCTGGGGCTCCCCAGAAACATCGTGCCACCAGGCCCTCACTGGAAACCCTACCGGAAAGCCTTCAGCCGAGGGGCAGAGTGCCTGGGGGCGAGGGCGAGCTGCCTGAAGGGGATGGGCTGGGTGCCCTCCGTATTTTGTCCCTGCAGCACAGCAGTGTACTATGGGGTACACAACGCAACCGTGATGGGTATCATCTCCTGCTTCTCTTCTTGTCTCCTCCCTATCTAAGAGTTCAGCAGCAGAAGGTACAGGCTTGCCTCCAGAGAGGATAATGGTATGTTGATGAGAGCCCTATTCGCTGAAACTGCTGGTTCTTATACTTTGGCTCTGGTTGTGGCATTAGAGAACATGGAACGGCGTATTTTAGTGTGCAGGCTGCGTAGATGCCCCTGCTGTGCAAAGCCTCGCACGTGAACTGCAGTAATCACCATCTCCTGCCTTCAAGGTGTTGCCCGCTTGTAGGACTAAAATGAGAGCTAAGAAGCCTGTCCTCCTTTTCGCAAGTTTGAGAATTTCATTAATGCCACCAAGGGTTTTACGTGTGCCTGCAGAAGAGACCAGACTTCTCAATTTATTCTGCCCTTGTTTCCTTCTTTCGTAACCCAGATATTTGCATAATACAGAGCAGCAATGCCAAGTGCCGGGTGCCTCCGCTCCTGCCGCACAGGCTCCATATGCTGCCTATCTGTGTTAATCCCAGGGAGCTCTGCAGTTGCAGGAGGACAATTTTCAAACCGTACGCGTGTAAATTCGAGCTGACACTCGGCAGCTTTAATTCACGGACTGAACCTGATCCTTGCTCACACCCTACCCATCGGATAACCTTAACACCACAATCGATACGGCCAGATAATTACAACTAGTAGCAAAGCTAAGTGTATGTTTCCAGGTTTTTTTCATCAAAACAAAGTCCTAGTGATATGCTCCTGCCAAGGCTTATACAATTCTCCTTTATTACACTGGGAGCTCACACAGCCTCGTACCGTATAATACTCTTTACATGAACACCCTCAACCAGAAATTCCCTCTCATCTAAATCTAGCTCCTCTGTCTTGGTATGAATCTCTAATTCTGCATGTGTAGGGGGGAAACTGTCCCTCTCTTTCCCTTTTGATCTGCTGCCAAATCCTCTGACGTCAGCAGACAGAACGGGAATGACTGAGAAAAGTGAAAGACTGGCCCATGAAACCAGAGATTTCGCCTTTGGGCTTCACTAAAGCTGGTTGCTGTGTTTTCCTGCTTTCTCCTGGTCACCCCAGATCTTGTTTCTCAGACATACGTTGCCCTTTTGCTCTTTAGATATTTGCTTTGCTAATGGTTGAGAGAAGCTTGTCCTTTGCAGACGCTGCCTTAGGAAGAGATCCTGGCAAGCAGAGAGCCATTTCACACTGCCGCAGGAAGCACAAGTCAGCTTAGAGACATCCTGATTTTCCGTGTCCGGCGGAGCACCGAGGAGGACACTGTTTCTGACCACAAACCGTTGACTCCCAAGCCAAAAGGATGTGGGTCCACTCAGTGCATGGTGTTCTGTGATTCTGTGTCGAGTGAAACGTGAGCGTTTTTCCCATTTTCACTTTAAATTATACAGAATCAACAGGGTCCACGAGGCACGGGTCAGGGCACCTTGATCAGGACCTAACAGCTCAGCGATAGGTAAATCTCACCTCTGTGCACCGAAGCAATGCGAGTAGGTGACCCCTCTTCCTCTGAAGTATAATGTCCAGCTCTGTATTCTAAGATGTCTGGAGTTAAACAGTAACCCTGCAATGGCAAGGAAGCAGAATGACTGCAATCATTAATTGCGCTGCTATAAATTCTCTGGTCTGAGAAAGTTTCATCTGTGCCCACAGTTGTGAAGAAGCCATCGTGAAGATGGGCTGTAGCACACGTACGCACACACGCACACAGCATATGCACACGCAGAGAGATCAATGCATTGCATTTGGTGCACGTGGCATAATTCACGACTTTTCTTGAAGGCTGTCACAAATCTGAGATATATTGGGTGAGAAGAGTACTGGGGTAGTCTTTTAATTAGTCTGCAGCTCAGTTGCATTGTAAAATTCGCTCTCTGACATTGCATCCAAAATTTATAACCTTTTAAATCAAAGGAACATCTCAGACTGAGTTTTTGCTAATCGGAGGTGTTAATGATAAAAGCACGAGCCTGAAAAAGGGACGTGTTAGGCAATTATTCACAATATTCAAAACTGTTTCTCAGGCCAATGCGCTATCCTATCAAACTTAATCTGGAAAATATACGGGGCTCCCGGCTATCTCGCTCATATCTGCACGTTATCTGCTGGGTGGCGTGATGGGAAAGCTGTGGTTTGCCCCTCTGGGGTGAATACTTCCCGGGACTGCTTGCTAACTGAGCAGGGTACGGATGCTATAGGGCTCAAGCGCATCCATACTGGAGAGGGACATGTCTCGGGGAGCAGAGCCAGGGCTCGGCAGCCTTAGTGTGCCCTCGACCCAGACCCTAGGGGACAGGTATGGTACTGCCGTGAGCGCATCGGGGTGGGGTGGGAGATGACTGTGGCTCTTGGCCACACGGACATTTTGCTTCAATGAGGCACACGCTACCGTCTCTTGGCTTCTTGGCAGCTGCTGCCAGATGTGACCTACCTTTTGCTAGGGTAAGAGACTGACTGACTGACTGACTAGGGTAAGAGACTGACTGACACGGGTATGCTCTTTTTTTGTATTTATTACACCTGTATCCATACTGTAAATAGTAAATTAGAGTTCCCCAAATTAAGTAGTTTACTGGGTCTAAGCGGCCACTACGTTTGGTTTGTTCGTTTGCGCTTTCATCAGCCCCAGATGGAAAGGCTACTCCCTGCCGTGTCGAGGGATTTGAGGCAAGAGCAATGCAGACTGTGGCTATTGTGGGCAAATACAGCTTTGTCTGCAAAAAGTAGTGGAACACCCTTGTTACGTTCGGTGACGGCTTTTCTTTGTGGTTAAAAGACTTCAATATTCCCAAAGAAAAGGAAAAGAAAGATGTCTGGTGGATAGTTTTCCATATTTCCAGCAAGCCTTTCCATTTTCAGAAAACAGTTGTGAGAAAAACACAGGCAGTGCTTTGACATTTCGAGGTGCTGGCTGCAAGGGTCGCACCGGCCCTGCTCCTGCCGGTCTGTACGCTCTGGGAAATGCCAGCTGCCTCCAGGGCAGCTCGGCCCACCCGGCCCAAAGCCGATGGAGTGAGCTGCAAGCTCCCGAGATCCCGATGGATGGCTGCAAGCTCCCGAGATCCCAGCCCGTCCAGAAAGCCCAACCTGCGTTCCCCAAAACCTCCCCGCCTGGGAAGGATTTTGCACCCATGAGGAGGGACCAGCCGGGTTGCGTGCTTCGGGTGCTGTTGGCTGCTGGTAAAAGCCCAGCAGCAGTGGAGAGCCTGGGGGAAGCCCATTAGTTAAGAGCTGAGGCACCCGATGCCGTTATCGCTAATGCCTCCGGCACAGGACAGGGCTGCAATCAATTTCATAATAAATCAACCCCATTTTCTAATATGAACCAATTTATCTGCCAGGCTGACTTGCCAAACACTATTAGAGGCTGAGGTCAAACTGAAAAAGACATATCACATTTTCAGCTTCTCCTCCTAACTTCGCATCTCGGAGGCACACTCTGCAGTCACTGGTTCGCAGCTCTTTACCCTCCCTGGAGACTGCTCCTTCAGGAGACTTTCATTTATAGATGATGCAGACACAGCAGGAATTATATATTTAACACCAGCCACTGACACAACAGCGTTAAGTCTGAGACTAGCACCTGCCTTTTGTCACCACTCTACAGTATTTATAGAGACTGGATAAAAAGATTATTCGGAAGGTTTGATTTGCAGCAGAACCAAGAAAATCCTGGTTTACTACAGCCAAGCCTATGTTATGATTTTATCTGTGATCATTTAGACGACAGCTCTGGCGGAGACACCCAACTTAAAGAATTAGCTATGGTAAACAAGATAGGAGAGAGGTTTGAGATTCTTATTTATAGACGGAATCACGCAGAGATGACTAGAAAAATGATGTCTACGTAACAAATACGGATAGCGTTAGTTTAAGAATACACAAAAGAAACAAAGGAATCTCTGCCTTGAATGGTCATTGCACAGCACAGGCTTGTGGAAAATTCACGTGTACGTGAGCGAGGAGCCGGGAGCTGCTGGCAGCTGGGAGTCTTGGGCTGCACCAGATGAAAACACACCGATGTTTAACTATTCATCTGACGTTACAGAGCAGCACAGTCAGCCATTACCGTTCCCAGACGAGCGGAGAATATCGATTATCCCATTCAGAAGAGTTAAGGTGTTGCCGAAAGCAAGAATAATAATAATTGCATCAGCAGTTAGCATCCTGGGTGGGTATGTGCCTGAGCCTGCATGTAAACAAAGGGTGAGAGATGTCTTCTAGGGGAGGAGCAGCGAAAGATGGAATAAACGGGCTGAGTCTAAAGAAAAACTTGGGGACAGGATAACCCAACCAAAACCGCAGGACAAAAAGGCATAGCTGACTTGCAGCAAGGCAAATGCGAATCAGATACAAGTCAGGCATGTGGAATAAATTCTCTAACAACACGACGACTACCACAGCAGCAACACAAATGCCACCAGCCTGAATGCAACGGCATCCCTGGCAGCAGCGACACTCGCTCAGCTTTCTCCATGCTCGCCTCCTTGTAACGCCGTACTGGCACCACTATTTCCATTAAGCTAATGGCAATAAGTTCCAGATCGCACTAGTTGTGTAAGGGAGGGCTTCACAATTTACAAGGATGCCAACAAACCAGTCAGAACAAGTTTTTATCAAAAAAAAAGTATCACGAGGGCTAGTACTTCTTAAAGAGAAGACAGTCGAAGCATCGCAAATGCAGATCTGGGCGAAGCATAGCTGAACCAGAAGGCCACTCAGTAGAAATTTCAATAACAAAGGTAATTACTGGAGGTGCCAAGGAAGGCGGCTGGCTTGACCCCTCCTTGCAAAGGGAGTTCCCTCTGGTGCATTTATTTGAAATCTTTTTGATTTCGCACTTAGAGCCCTTACCTGTCAGAAGGTAACTCAGCGTATTAACAAGCCCAAACTCTTATTATTCCTGATATCGCACTTGAAACCAATACCCCTTTGTATTCTTCTCTAACGCTATTTTTTTTTTATGCTTTCCAAGCAGAAAAGGAATGGTCAAATCTGCAGTAAAGAAGATTACTTATGATGGGCTTTTAAAAAATTATGCACACAAAGGCAGAAAAGGAAGGATGTACTCTCTTAACCTTTCCCTTCCAACGAAGCCGACCTTTTTCTATCCTAGATTGTATTTAGCTGATGTACATCTTCAGATGCAAATATGACTTGATACAAAGCCCGCTGGGCTCAGTGGAAGGGTTTCCACTGGCATTCATCAGCACCGAGCCAAGTCCATACTACTAATGGAATTTCTTAGATAGTAATAATAAACAACGTTATGAGTGGTGTCGCCTTTGTTCTAAATCCAGGAACATTAATATTAAATTTGGCACTACCTTAGAATTCCTGAAACTTTACTCCAGAGGGCTCTCTGTATTTAGCCATGGGAAAACAATGAGAAAAAAGCAGCGGGAAGAGGGCAAAGTGGCAAGGGTCTGTTACCCACGCTTTGAAGGGAAGCGCAGTGAAAGGAGCAGGTTCCACAGAGCGGCCACAAATCACTGCACCGCAGCCTCACAGGTCGCAGGTGGTTTGTGCTGATGACTTGGGTTTCAACAGCCAAGAAGAGGCAACGTGACCCATGTGATTTTTTGCATAATGTTAAAATGGAAAAATTGAAGAAAAAATATTTTGGGTTGTCAGGAAGTTTGGGGGGTTTCCCCCCACAAAAAAAAAGCCTAAAAGCTCTAAAAGTGAATACGCAGTTGACTGTTTCATCCCATCTTCAGATTAACCCTTTAAAGGAATTAAAAATGGAAATTTTTAAACCAACTAATTGAAAATACTGCAAAAAAGAGCGAAATTTTCATGCCCGAGTGCCAAAACTGATCATTTAAGCTTTAGAAGCTGAATTTCGTACATAACTTCATTCAAATCGCATTTTCTGGGAACTTCCTTCTTTTCATCAAAGCGTCAGACGGGCAGTGGGTTTACGCGCAGAACCGCGGCTGGATGAGGGCAATGCCATGGCTCTGGGTCAGCAGAGCAGGACAGGGGGCACGGAGGATGCCAACGAAGGCATGCCGGCTGGCTGGGGGTGTCACCTGGCTTTCTGAGCCGCGTCCCGGAGCGCGGAGGCTGGTTTCACTGCTGGAGCTAAGAGAAGCCCTGCCGACCCTTCGGCCGCGTTTGCCCCGTCTCAGCCTGGCACGGGGGCAGGGGTTGGGGCACCCATCGCGCAGCTGGACGGCCACAGTGACCTGCTGTCCCACTGATGCTTGTTCGGAAAGTCGCTCCTTATGAAAAAGCACATCAGGAAACTCCGCAATAACAGTAAAATACCTGCTATGAAGCGAGTTGCAATTTCTTTCCCGATATAAACCTATCTGTAGAAAATGATCCCACAGCCGCTTATATTAAACTGTCAGTGAACACATCCCTTAAAAGCTTTTTATTCTGTTTTTAATTTACGGCATTTGACAAGGAAGAGAATTGAATATCGCTGGTGCAGATTCCAGCGCAGCTCAGCTGATTTGCTCTGGCCGAGCGCTGGGCCAAGTCCCCGACAGCCCGAGCTGTATATCCTGTCTTTTCATTAACAGATATTGTCACTCCACCACCTCTGTGCTCTGTTTTTATCCAGCTACTGAGCTCTGGAAACCATTAAGTGTCTTTCTCCATTAGGCATTAAGAAGATGTACACGTATTCTAGCAAGTTTTCTTGGTTGCATGACATTTCCTCTTCTTTTCCCCCAAATGTTCTCATTTATCCCACGGTGTTTTAGACACGTTGGGTTGGGCGATGCACCAGGAGTGCCTGTGGTCCTTCTGGCCGTGGTGGCCGGGAAGGACACGATCCTAGTAGGGACCACTCACCCAGAGCAGCTCGCAGCCTGTGACCCCTCGGGCTTCATCGACTGCTTTGGGGACATTTGTAAAAGATAATTAAGAAGGAAATCCTGCGTTCAGTTGGCTTCAATTTACTGCAACTCTAGCTGCAGCTTCACTGGAAATTGGTGGCTGCAATCAATAAAACCCAGAACCTGGCATCACCTTTAAATTTAAGGAGAAAAAGCCCAAACCTTGTGATACTCAGGAGGTGAGCCTGGGAGCAGCTGCTGCTGACAAGTCATGACTTTTGCAGGGATAAATATCTGCACGTTTTCAAGAGCACGGGCCTTGCTTCTGCTCGGCACAGTGTACACCAGCAGCAGCTCCACGGGGTCCCAGACCTTCGTGGCTACATGATCACTGCCGCATCAGGCGCTTCAGTGTCATCGCGTCAACTCATCACAAGGGGAAAGAGCTTCCCTTGATTAGTACTACTTTCTGCTCAGTAGATATTTAAGGAAGCAATTTCTGAGTGTTGTCTTCTGCGGTGTGCACTAGGACATCCAAAGGTTTCTGCCCCCAGACGCATAGCCGTGGTCGGACATAGATGTGGCGTGGGATGGTAAATCTCGGCCGTGTCTCCTGAGCTTGGTCCAGCACTTCAGGAGCGAACACCCAGGTTTAATTTCAGTGCATTCAAGCGGTGGCGGAAGATGAGCAAGGAAATCCTCCTGCCCTGGTGTCCTCGTTTCAGCTGGGATAGAGTTAATTTTCTTCGCAGCAGCCAGTGTGGGGCGCTGTGTTGGATCTGTGCTGGGGCACTGGTGATAATGCAGAGATGTTTAGTTGTTGCTCAGCAGCGCTTACACCAGCCAAGGGCTGTTTCAGCTCCCCGTGCTGTGCCGGGGGCACGGGAAGCTGGGAGGGGACACGGCCGGGACAGTGACCCCAACTGACCCCAGGGATGTCCCACACCGTATGGTGTCATGCTCGGNAGGGAAGGCAAAGGAGACCACCCTGGCCTGTTCACTAAGGAAAGGACATGTTAAAGCTCCCCTCCTGAAGCTATATCCCCCCGCCACGGTGTGCCGGACAGTCACCTGCATGCTAAGGGAGGGTTGTTGGAGATGAAAGCTTCACACAGTTTAGTGGGACAGTTTACGGGGGCCTCCCCTTGCGTCCCTTCATTCGTTGTCAGGAGAGACCGTGCCTGGGCTGGTTTTATTTATAAACCCTCAGTGACTAATGTGAGTGTTGCAATCACTTCCCTGTGCTTAATGTGGCTTTGGCAGATACCCTTGAGCTTCACTAAATCCCCTTCAGTTAGGGAAGGAGAGGATCTCGGACCGTCTGCCACCGCGTTTGCTCTGCAGGCACACGACGGTGCCCGCTGGCCCCAGAGGCTGTTGGCAGGGCTGTATTGCAGACAGCAATGCTGCGAGGAAGGCAGGAGAAAGCGAGAAACAAAATCACCATGCAAAGAACAGCTCAGAAAAAAAGGAGGTCAATCCCTGCTAAAGCCACCTGACTTTTATTCTCTTTTATTCTTATTTATGCCCCAGGAGGACCAGGCTGGTCGCTGCTCACAGCTTTGGGCATCTCATTCAGCTGGCACTCCTGGGGCAGCGCTTGCTGGACTGGACACGGCTTTCAGGAGATGGTGGTCTCCAAAAAGCAGGCAGAGATGTTGGGAAATACAGAGGGGAAACCTGAAAGAAGCAACAAGGCTGAGCTTAGAGATGTGGACAAACCTGCGAGGCCCCGAAGACAGCAGTGAAACCATCGCTCCCGTGGCACATATTTGAGCTTCTGCCAGGGGAAAACTTCTGGTGTTAAGCTAACAAATGAAGGCGTTTTTCTGCCACAGAGAAGCTCTCTTTGGGGTCTGGGTAGCTGCCGACAGCGGCTCATGGAAATGTTGGCAGATGGAAGGGGAGGGAGGGAAGGGAGAGCGTGCCGGGGATGCAGAGAAGCAGAGAAGTCCCACCCGGCAAGTCACGTTGCCACCCCACTTACGCTCCTTTCAACAGAAGCACAAGGGCCTCCCAGTGCAGGCGTACCTTGTGGGATGCCCACGTGGACTTGTTAGGAGCCATATGGGGCTTTTTGGAGAGCACCAACACCCAGCGTATAAGAAATTGCATCTTCTCCCCCGAGTCCTCTCCAAAGATCAGATGCTCCCTGTGGCTCAGTTCCCTCTGCAGGTCACGGGCAAGTGTCTTTCTCTCCCAGATCACCAGCGCGCTCGTTTCTGCAATAGCAGGGAACGTCACCGTCTCTGTGCTGGCTGCTCTCCAACATTCGGGGATTCCCAGAAGATTTGGGAGCGAGCGGACGGCGAAGCCCCAGGTGCTGCAGGTTGTTCTCGTAGCGCCATGGCGCTCCCAGGGCTTGGAGCGGGCAGCGAGCTGCCCACGCTCACCGGCATGGGCGCTCCCGGCACCTCAGATGCCATCTGCTCCTGGATAACCAGCTCCGGTGGCCAGAGCGGACAAACCCAGGCTGCCTCTGGGCATTGGGGAGCCATGAGAGACTCTTGGAGATGTCTACGTGCCCCCAGTTCCTGGTGACAAACCTAGTTTAAAGTCAATAATGTGAGACACGTCGTATTTTGTAGCACTACTTCATTATTTCCTGAGTACCCAGCAGAGCTAAAGCCAAGAAGGATCGTCCTATCTTTGTAATTTTCCCTGCCTATACATTAATTGGCAACGGAAATATATTAATTCTTTCATCAGCAAAAAGGAGACATCTGTCCCCCCTAGTATTGGTTGCCTTCCAGCCTCACCCTCACATTCCTATTCTCTTTTACTGCTCTCTCTTGAAAATACCACGTTTTTCAACAGCTTTCTAATATAGGCAAGAAAACATTGAACTTCCTACAGACCGTGTGGCTTCCAGGCCAAATGCTCATCATCCTCTGTCCTGAGTCTGAAATGAAGCCCGGGATGAAGCACGGTGCTCAGGAGCCCGCCTGGGAATGATGGGGCAGTGGGGCTGGGGCAGAGCCACTCTCGTTGCCAAACTGACGGGTTACCAGCGGCCCCACCGGGAAAGGATGGATTAGTGCTGCCTTTGCCACCCGCTAATTAGCTAAGGGCATGGGTCTGCAGATTCGGAGAGCTGCTCGAGGGGAGGAAAGCAGCGTTGGTACGTTGGTACCCTCAGGTCAGTGCTGACAACACACGGAGGCTTTTGAAGCTCCCGGCGACCCAGCCATCGTGAGGACCAGCTCACGGGTCACGCTTCCTCCAGCCAGGAGCCACTTGCTGCCCGTGCCCTGCCGCCGTTGTGCCGAGAAAGGGAGGAAGGAATAGAGGCTGCCTCAGTGCTTGAGAGACTTTAAAATTAAAATTACTGCATTCATAAACGCCGGCATGTTTACATTGCTATTGTCAGAGGAAAGGACTGCAGGATCACCTTGGGGTTGAAATTCAGCCCTCGGCTGCACCCAGGCCTTAATATCCACTGAACAGCACAGGCGAGCAAAGGGCAGGGTTTGGTGCCAGGACTGGATAGAATTTCATGTGTTATGTCCACTTGATTGCCTACTTAGAAATTATAAAAATGTACTGTATTTTAAAAAGAAGTGCGGTCATAAGACAGCAGTTTCCATCTGAATGATAATGAAACACACTCCAAGGTTATGCCAGGACTTTGCTGGCACTGTTA
>VZTV01068431.1:317-16031 GCA_013400875.1 Anhinga rufa
CCACAAACATAAAATAAGTGAGTTTATAGCTCTTCAGCATGAGTTGGACTTTCTTGACTACCCCAGCATGACCACCAGTGAAAGCTATGGGTGTGTTTGCAGGATAAATGCCCATGTGCCACATGGCGTTTCATGTCACCTACAATGACCTCTTGGGTAGGGCCTACGTGTAACAGCACCTTATCCTTCCTTCTCCCCTTTTTCCTCCAGTATTTTCAAGACAGCACCTGCAAAATCCACCTTTTCTGCTTTGGCTTATTCTGTTCTCACTTCTTTTTCTTTTCAATAAATTGCTGTTTCCTTGCCTTCTTTACGTTCCTCTCAATTCTTCAATCCATTACTCCTTTTACCTTTTCTGATTTAGTTTAGTTGCTGAGATTTAATATGATGATAAAAAAATAAACCTAATTTTTGAGCTTAACTCTTACTGGCAAAAATGAATGGGGACTAAAAGTGCCCCTACTGGTACACTGTCTGGGCCATATGCAGAGCAGCATATAGTCCCCATCAGAAAAAAAGATAAAGTTAATGAGGAGAGAGCAACTGCTGCCATAGATTCTCCCACTATTTGTATTCTGTATCTTCTTCTGTATCTAAACACTGGCTCAGAATTACTTTACGTGCCATTTAGCTAGTTTTAAATTCAAAGAACACCTAAAATGTAGAAAACAAAATAATTAAGAGCTTAACTTACATAATTTTAATTTTACACATCCTTTTCCTAGTGTTACAATAGATGCATTATTTTATTGTACTTATATTATAAAGTAGGGCCATTTCATAATAACACTAAGTCATTTTAGAGTGTGTCTCATGCTGGGATCTTAACATTTCACCAGTAGCTGAGACACTTGGCTTTTCGTCTTCCAAGGAAATTAACACACGGCATTATGCCAACATGACACAGTGCCTGTTGAGTCTCAAGGTTTAATTACAGGATCTTATTTTTTAAAGAGAAATCACACAAGTTGCTACACTGTGTTTAAAACAACAAAAATGTGTCATTTAATCCATATTGATTAAATTCCTTTGCTACTCATTGCAGATAAACACTGTATTAGTGATGCTACTGTACAATACTTAAAAGACAAAAAAAAAAAAGAAAAGCTTCCTTTCCACTTTGTTCACACATTCAAGAAGCACAGCTATTATTTCCAGCTAAAACTAGCAGCCTTTGGCTACAACAATTCCGAACGTACCTAAACAGTGTTTTGAATGGCAAAATAAGCTTAAATTATTGATGAGAATTCCTCAAAAAGTAGAAGGACAAGTTGGACTGCAGCCAACACTACTAGTGAGTTTTAACCAGGTTTTGTTCACAATGACCCTACCTAAGCTGGAGCCCTGCAGACCGGAATGCCTTCAGACACTGTGGTGTGGACAGAAACAATCAATCAATCACTCCTGGCAAAACAAATAGTACATAGAGGCATACAATCTTTTGTGTCTCTTACTCTCCAGAAATTAAATATTACAGAATGGTTAAATTTCAGCACTTGCCAATTTCACAGAAAAGCAGAATAACTCTGCAAGGAATTAATGCTAATTTAACAAAAAAATATATTTTTTTCCTCAAAACTGATTGCTTATTTAGTGTCTGAAATACTCAAAACATTATCTATTCTAACTTTGTGCATGAATATATCTTGGTGAGCATGTGTTTTCACACTCTTCAGAAAGCTCGTCATTAATCACCTGCCAAACATCTAACAGTCTGCAGCTTCCTACATAACAGAGCCTCTACATCTGTGGTTTCTGATACCAACATATTGTCCTAATATCAGTGTAAACTGTAAATACACAGAACGTTTTGCCACAATTTTTCTTATCAGTTGGAGCTAAGCAAAACAAGATCTAAACCACACACAAACCCCCGAATCATCACCCCACTACTCAACAACCATTTTTTCTTAATTTAAAAGCCAATAAACAACATTAAAACATGAAGATACTAAACCATTCAGTTTCTCTGGTGTTTTTTTTTCCTCTGATAACATGTTGCAAAGCCAGCAAAAGGGACTAAAGATCATCCCAAGATTAGAAAGCTATTTAAGTAGCAGGCATTTTAAACCTACTGTATTCTCCAGGGGACAGCCCTCTACTTTACCTGCAGGTGATGCTCTGAGCCTGCTAGCCCCAGTCCAAAACACCATGCACTTACCTCTCCGCTACAGAGAGCAAACATAAACTCCAGGGCCCAAGCATAAACTCTGTGTCCCTAGATACAGCTAAACTGTAAGTATTTTAAAGATGAGGACCAAAGATAGCAAGAAAACTTTATTCTGATTTTTTTTTTCCTCCCTGGAAAGAAAGGGCTTCCTAATAATGAAGTAACAAAACGGTAATTACTCTCACACCCTTATATTATCACTCCTTTCACATGCCCTGTCATGCTTTTTGTTGAGAAAGTTGCTCCGGTATGCTAAAAAAAATCATAACTGATTCAAAATCCATTTCAGTTCTGTAAGATTTTTCATTTTTGGCCTATTACACTGACCTTATCACTTAATATCCATATGAAGAGCAAGTTTCTTTTCACCTGGAGATCTCTAAAGTGCTGGGCACAGAAATCTGTTTATCTTTAAGGTATTCAACATCTTTGAAATTAAGATGCAAATATTCAAAGAATGCCTCCCACACCAAGCCTAAAGATAGTAATGTTTCATTCCCATTGTATATTTTGAACTCCAGAGCTGGCAGTTTTGGATTTCTGAATTTCTGAGTGCACTGTTTTTACTTCAGAAGATAGAAAAGACTGAACAATGATTTAATCAAAGCTCAGAAAATATTTAAAATTATTTTCAGGTTGCCCTCATACTTCTTACTCCATCTCAGGGGGAGACCCACCCCTTCTGTAGAACTTTAACTCCTTTATAAGGCAGAAACTGAACATTTATGTAGCACTAAATCACTGTTTTGGATTAATATGATACAGCAAAAACCTTTTGAACTCATTTCTAGAACTAAGAGATCTAACAGTCCTGAAAAATTGAGTCAAATTGAGGTTAACTACTGCAGTCAAGACTTTAGATAATGTAACTGAAACAGAAAATCCTAACATTTAAAACTAACATTCTCTGGTTTTACAGGGTTGTTTCAAAGCTAAATCCATCACAATTCTATAAGGCAGTGGCACATAATATTAATGGCTATTGCAGTTTTATAGCAATGGCTATTGCAACAATGGCTATCCAAGATTTAAAAGAAAAAAACAAAACCAAAAAAAAACCCCATACACACAAGGAAAAACAAAAACAAAAACAAAAACAAAAGTAAAAACCACAAACAAACCGAAAATCACAACAAAAAATTATCATGACAGTGAAATTAAAGCCTTTCTTGACATATTTTCAAAAACAGTAATCCAAGGTTCCCTCAGAAGTCACCTTATAATTACATGTTTCTAACAGTTACAACCTCGCACATCCATTATGTATTTAAATAAATAACAGTGTCTTTGGTGTAGTAATAACAATAAGGATTATCTTAATATAAATCAGCAGTCTGTACGAGCAAAAAAAAATCCAGACCAAGCAGGACATAACTTCTCTGGGGACCCAGGAGGCCTTGTGTGTAAATTGTCAACTCCTTCCTCTTCCCTCAGCAGCAGGAAAGGAAGCGTTAAGGGTGGGACATCACTTACATGTCTTACAAAAAAGTTGCTAGGGATCACAGATACAACAGAAAAAGTACCTATACGATGGAGAGAAAAAGATTTATTTTATTCAGCAAGGAGAAAAACAAAAGCCCCATAATTACCATATTGGTAGCTGACACAGGAGGAGAGAGGTGGAGTAAATGCACACACTATTTAAATACAAATATATATGGCTGGACTTTTTGTACTGCTTGGTAACAAAGGGGGAAAAAATGCCTTAAGGTAAAGTTCTTCCTAAGAAATGGAGCAACTTGAAAAGTCAAAAGCTTCCCAGCATTTGAGGGAAGAGAATGCCCTTAAGGGCCATCCACAGTGCTTACATCTGTGCCAGCTAAATCTCACATAATAGGATTTCAGTCTATTTCATTCAAAATTAAGTTATATTAGAAAAGGAACTTCTTAGTCTAAAATTATTTAATTTATGACTACAGGTCACTTAGTTACCAAGGTCACAAGTCCTATGCAGACAAAACTGACAACAGAGAACAACCAATCTTGAGTCAAAGCTATTTAATTTATTTTCACTGAAGTCAGTGAACAAAATTAGAGCTTAAGAGGTAATTTTAGAAAGGTCCAAGGAGGGACTCTACATTGTCTTACAGAAACATTTTCAGTTCAGCAGGTTCATGTCTTGGTGTAACTTTTCTTCTAGTTTTAACAAATGTTAATCTGTCTGTGACAAACCTCCACAGGCCCCTAAGCAGTAGTTCTTGCCTGTGGTGGTTCAGAAAGATTTCCTTTCACAACAGGCTCCTGGGTTTCCAGAGAGCTTTAAAGACTGTATTTGTTTCAAAGACATTTGCTTGAAGTCTTTGTTCGTGGAAAGAATAAAATGGCTGTACCATGTATCTTTACACCATAAAAGGTACCTTCAGTTGGACAGGCTGACACCTGTGGCCATTTCTAGCTTTGAGCACCATCAACCCTTAAGGGTTCTCTCTGCAGAATCAATGAGGACATGAAGGTCTTCGTGAGCATTAAAAGACACTGCACATTCCCACAGAGGCTTCTCCAGATTTTTGTTCAAGAAACTTGGAAGTAGCCTCATTTGAGAGGATTAAGGGATAAACTTCAAGGACTATGATGAAAAGATAGAAAGACAAAGCAGGATTTTACCAAAATCTGGCTCTGGTTGATCACCACAACAGACACCCTTTCTCTTCTTCTAGGAGAAGCAGTCAGCTAACATGCAATTCAACTGAGAACCACAGAAGAATAAATGAACACACTGCTATTTAGCCTACTTTAGTGGAGGCAGCCAGCGCTTAAGTCATGCTTAATTTTTACTGATTTCCATAAAAGCAAATTAGAATGAAACATGCATACAGGCAGATAATTCACAGGGCAAAGTATCTCAAGGCAGTTGTCACTACCTCAAAAAGAGGGCAGAACTAGCAAAGAGGAGAATATGTCCAGTGCACAATGACTACTGTAATCCCGTGAACTTCTAAAACACTCTTAAGAAGCTGGTTTCTTAGTAAGTCTAGTCCAATCCCTTTGCTTACAGCAGGACTGACTACAGCAGGACTGCGTCCAGCCAGGTTTTGACTACCTCCTAGAATGGAGGTGCCACAGTCTCCCTGGGGAACCTGTTCCAGTCTCTTGACTACTGCAACAGTAAAACAGTTTTTTTGTGATGTCTAAATGGAGTTTCCTGTATTTCAATTTGTGCCCATGTATATTAACTCATGTTAATTAGCAAGATCTTGTATTAATTTGTGCTCAATATTCAAGTTACAATAGACACGGATTAAAAAGAATTAAGCACTGCACAGTGGCTCCTACTAGTTTCAGAAAGTATCTCCAATTCACCACGTGGTATCAGTTAAAAAAAAAATTACGTAAATTCTACATGAATAGCCGTCACCTTATGCAGAAGAGCAAAAATGTGGTCAACGCTAGCCAAAGAAAAAGTACTTACAGAGTTTCCTTGGGTAATAGGTACAATTCAAGCAGAGTTTTGAAAAGAGATTATTTTTCACCAAACTTTGAATAGAAATATATCAAACACACCCATGAGGAGAAAGTATGCTTGTTGGCCTCACAAAGATATTCCAGTGCTGGTTGTCCAGCTCAGAAGTCTGAATATCCAAGCTCAAAATCAAAGATGAGGCTGTTTGTTTGATAAGATTATTTTTACGTTGCTTCCTAAAGAGCCTGTTATTTTAGTATTTATTTTTCAAAGGAATTCACTGAAACTCCACTCACTTCAAACTTTGAAGACTAACAAGGTGACCAGGGCTCAAAAACTAAAAAGCTGGATATTTCAATGACCAGGAAGGACCTGACCCTTTCATCACACAAACTGCAGAATTCAGGTTTTTTCCTGTACACTTTTGCTTAAAGCAAAGCAAGAAGGCAGTATAGCATGTGTTTCAAGCAGCCTGTAATTTGGAAGCCATGCATACATACATCAACACTCAGTACTCAAGTATGATACAGGCATGGCTGTAGAACTATCACACCTGTATTACTACATGGTAGAAGGGAAAAGGATTGAGTAAATCTCTAGAAAACACTATGCAAGCTCATAGTCTGAATTTTTCAATGTTTGCAGATATTCTGCATCAACTTATCCCAATGACAGCAATTCTAATCAGACTGATATAATCATGAAGTGACTAGGGTTTAAGCCAACCTGTCTGCCACTTCTGACACCTTCCTTAGCTGCATGAGTATCATGGTTCAGCCCCAGCCAGCACCTAAGCACCACGCAGCCGCTCGCTCACTCCCCCCACCCCTGTGGGATGGGGCAGAGAATCGGAAGAGCAAAAGCAAGAAAACTCGTGGGTTGAGATAAGAACAGTTTACTAATTAGAATGAAATAGTAATAGTAATAATGGTAATGATAATAATTATTATGATATCAATAATAATAATAATATAATAAAAAGGAAAACAACGAGGGAGAGAAACTAAGCCAAAAAAAAAANTGTTATTCTCATACTGAGTCCAAAACACAGCCCTGTACCAGCTGCAGTGAAGAAAATTAACTATCCCAGCTAAAACCATGACAATGAGTAATGAATGTACCCCAGAAACACCTTATCCACTAAGCCTATTGCTATGGATGCAAGTTATTAGCTAGTGCTCATTGTGGTATTACTTAAAAAAAAAAGTCCAAAAAAGTTCACTGAAGGAAAGACGATAGCTTGAGTTGAAAAAATAAATACCAAAACATCCATTTTTAAGAAGAATCCTGCAGAACAAAGTTCCAATTCAACAATGTTATTATGATGTGTTATGAGGATCTAAACAGAAGAGAGAAACCAGCCAGTGAATAAAAACATTTTCCAGAAAAGTATTGTGGAGGTATAAAGTTTACATAATCTTGGAACTAAGATGAAATAGAAAGTCCTTAGCCCATTCCAAAGCGAGGAAGGTAGGAAGAACTCCCTAGAGGTATAAAATACAAAGGACAAAGAAAAGTATAAGCACGCCCAAGATTATTACATCACCAATAGTGCCTTTTCTTCATAATTAAGTTTAATGTAGTAGTTTAATTTAAAGGCATGTTTAAGTCCTTAACTGAACAGGTATGAATATGAAGTTATGCAAAGCAAGTCCTAAAAACAGAATTAGAAAATGTATTATTTTTTGATTATTTAAAAAATTAGCTTTCAATTATCACCTATCACCTTTATTCCTCAAAGCCTGCAGAAGTATGTGAAAGCACATGACTCCCCGATAAATAACTAAAATGGGGGCCTCATCTGATGCTAAAACATTAGCTATAACACGTATCTCACAGCTTAGGTGCTAGGCTAATGGTTGTATGGGAACAAGTACAAAAATCAATGACAGAATCTATTAAATCTAAAAGGTACAAGCATTATTAAAAGCATGTCTGCAATTCACATCTTCTGTGATCAAATAAAAAAAAAAAAAGAAACTGAAATCATACAACCCTTGACAACATCTCAAGAGCCTTCATAACGCTAAGGAATACCCAAGAAAAAATTGTTTTTTACACAAAGGAATCTTGCAAAACGACACTCTGCAGAGTCATTCTGGTATATGTAGTGTACACTTTCTGTAGCTGTAGAAATTATGGATCTGTAACTAAACTAGATGGAAGTCTTCTGAAATATGGCAAAGCAGGTCTCCACCTCTAAACCGATATATAAAATTACTATCCTACTCCCATGAAATGAGGTCACTTGTACCATTATATTTAATCTATTTTACAGCTATATAAGAAAATACTTAATTTCATCATCCTCTATACATACGTGGAGATCTCATTAACAATGGGAATCTCACATTCACAGGGAGAAATATATCAATTGAGTTGTGCAAAGATTTGGGAGAATTTCTCGTGTTACTTTTTTTTTTTCAATATCTGTGTATGCTGCCTTTGAAAGGTTATGGAAACAATTTGCAGTAGATGAGCAAAGATTAAAAACAAATATGGGTCATTTAAGATTTTTGAAATTAAAAGCACAGTCTCACACTGTACTCTAAGGTCACTGTGGTATCCAAAGCTGCTTGACCTTAGCTGTTGCAATGAAAACACTGATTTTGCTCCTCTAGAGCACAGAACTGGAAAAAGAAACATTATAATTTTGTTTCCAAACTAAATTATAATCAATGCAAAAGAAGTGCCAATAGTTAACCAGTTCATCTTAATTTTGGGCCCTTCCAATCTACCTGTCTACTGCAGCTTGTTTCCTGGGATTTAACCTTCTGATCCAAGATAAACATTTCCCTTGTACTGGCTGTACTAATGGCTAAAAACAAAGACTATTATGGTGATGATTAACAGAATTTCTCACACAGACACTAAATTTCTCATCAAGCAATGCCCTCCAGGATAACTTAGAAGACCAACAAACTGTGGTTCTCCAGCACAGGTAGGATTCCTAAAAGAACTTAAATGAAAGGTACCATTTCACACACAAAAAGCAAGCCTATATGGATATTTGGTGAACTGAGTATTTTTCACAGTATGGTTATTTTATGAAATCACAATACAATTTAAAAACAGATTTTAAGCATTCTAATTAAGCATAATATTTTGTATGAGCATGAGTTTTTATGGAATTCAAATAATGTTGCTTTTTAAATTGCTCTTAGATAAAATTTCTACTTCTCCTTCTACTTAGGTATTTGCAATAATGCTGTACACCTGTAAGGCTGCCAGGTGAGTGCAGGCAGAAAGGGTTAACATTTATTTTGGCATTCAGATGTGGCTGCATTTGTTCTTTCCCCAAAACCAAAGACTGACCTAATCACTGCTGAATAAGCCCATCATTTCTAGCCTCAAAAATACAAAAGAAAATGTTGTCATGGAAACCAGTCTATCCCAAAGGTATACTGCATTTTGCTAGATCCAAATTATACTAGCATCCATATTTCTCTTAGTAGTAGAGATAACTTTGCCACATCACACATCATGCTGAGCACAGCCACCATCGAACAGAACTAAAAACAGACTAATTTTTTAAAATAAATTACTAAGTAATGTTAAGAAATATATTTAAATTATGCATTTTTGAAAATATATGAAGTTATCAAATCTTCAAGCAAATACGAAGATAAATGTCAAATCACAGAAGAAGACAGAAAACATCAAGTTACTGAAAATCACAAAATGCTTTTTGAGAAGAATCTGAGTGTTCATGCTAGCCTTTGGCTAATTTTCTAATGCTTTCAAATGGATACATTATTCTGATTAATTTCTGGACCTGAATGCTGTATATTAACTACAAAGTATTAAGCATTTGCTGCACTAAGTTCAAAATCTTTAGGTAAAAGAAAACAAAAGCTGAAGAGTTTTAATGGCGACTGTATTTCTATAGAGAAAGTTCCTTATAAGGAGACATTCATTGTAATTCTATGTTAAAGGCTACATTTTATTACAACTTCATTGCATAAGCACAAGATTTGACATCTTCATCATACTTCCAGTCAAATTTAAAATGGGATGCAAACTAAGATGAACACAAAGGGGAAGTATAACAGCAGTGGAACTTGGCCATGAACACAGCCTGGTCATTAACTACAGATCTATAACATGATGCTAGTATGTAAGTCAAATACGTCGTGTTAACTTTCCACCCTGACCTTACCTGATCCTTCCAACAAGTGAGTTTCTCAGCCCGCTTTGAGCAGAGGTCCTTGGATGAGCTGGCACAGCTCCCAGACTCTGCAGCCCCAGGGATCTGCAACCTGCCTTCCTGCGGTAGGAGCACACCAGACCCCATCACACAGCATTTGCTCAGAGGGATGCTCAGGACAGGCAGGTCTCTGGCCTCCCCCAACAATACCACTGATTGTTTATACGTATGCACACACTCACATACAGAAACACCCTACCTTAGATTAAAATCACATTAATTTTCATATGGATATCATGAATATTGAGGTGTTTTTAAACCTAAAATTTTCTCATATCTAAAGATTGGATTTGTTTTGATTGTACATGTGGAATTAGTTCCTTTGCCCAGTATCACAAAATGAGTCACAAAGCAAATCTATGAATCTAGCTCAAAAACATATGGTTTGCTTGTCCGATCGTAAGATAAAGATCCTTCTGGTTACTGTAATCACAAAAATAATTTGGCCTTCTATTTCTCTGAAACCTGAGATGAACCTTCTTTGTATTCACCACAGCATCAGTAGATCTCTTGGTACTCTTACAATGTCCTTAGGGTCCTTCAAACACCACTGAAGATGAATTAATTCAAAACAGCAAAAGCTTGCTCAAATCCAGCAATTTTAAGTCAAAGATTTTCTTTGTAGTTTAAGAAGCACTATGCAAAAGTCTAATAATTGAGGTAAGGGTGGTGATTACATCAACCCAAAGCAATATATTCAACTACCTGCATGTGCAGTCTCAGTGGGAGGGTATTACCTGTCAACTGAAATTCAGGAGCTACACCCAAATTCTCATTCTTACTATTTTTCTGCATTAAATGAAAGAGTACTTCCTGGACAACACATGACATTGTACTTCAGATTTGTTCTTGCTTAGATATCTGACACTAAATGCACCACTGTAGCACAGAAAGAAAAAAGTCAGAAAGCATTCTAGAACCTTGTGAATCATGGCTAAGCAGAAAAACAGGCTAATGAAAAGTAATTCTAACTTGACTACTGAATAGATAAAAAGAAACTTCTCAAAGATTTTAATTACAGACTGTCTCAAGAATATTCATGCACCAATGCGTTTATTAAGAACCTGGTGAAAATGGAAAATGTCTGCTTATTTGACTTCCAACTCAAGGAGACACAATTTCAAAAAATAATCCTCCAAAGGACCAATACTTTCAGCCTCCACAAGGGAGGACCAGAGCTATAACAAACTGCGCTGGAACAACCAAGAAGGCAAAATAAGAAGAGAGGCATAAGAAGACTCTAAGGTCCCAGTTTCAATTCTTTCAGACTTACCAATGACCACTTTAGTTATTGACACCAGGAGGCTCAAGAAGTACACTTGGACTTGGTGAACCTCTACATAGCATGACCCAATGTAAAAACCTTGCACAAAAGCAGCCAAAATCCAAGAGGAAGTTTACATTGGAACGTTTTGTTGGTAGAAGAGCACTGGCAAAGGGACTGGGAAGCCTTGCAAGTCTCTGAAGTGCTGGGTGGTAAGTAAAGCAGAGGACTTTGCAGAGCAATATACATGTTTGTTCTGTCTCCTGCTGCATTACTCTTATTGCCCAACTTCTTATCTATCACGCTCTCCTTATACCCCTCATCCCTCTATCTCCCATGTTCTTGCTCTCTGCTTCTTGATCCCTTTGCTACTTCTCTGCTGGCTGTCCTTCAGGCTACCACACGCACAGCTTCAAGCCGTCTGTAGTCAGCACTCCTTCACCACCCTCTCAAGCCTGGCTGGCAAGAAGTTCTCTCCCATCTCCCACATGCTTATCATTTTTCCTCAGGCTTGCTCCTCACAAGGACTCACTATGCAGCTTCCCAGGGGACACCCAGCTTATGAAAAACCACTGATTTATCTTGAATTTGGATAAATTACACTGGTAGAAGCATTTTTTTTCCTCCAAGTTAAGCTGCAAGTCTCTGTGAAGATGAATTAGGCAAGTTTACTGGAGAAAGACAAGTAAAGCCTTTAATAACACATAACACAGTTAAATGTAGGAGGACCATCTGAAGAAGAACCACAACCTGATGCACTGGAAATGTGTTTACTGGAGGGTCTTCCTCCCCGAGTTTCTGGCAGGAACCCATTAATCATGCCAACACATGCCTGTGTTCACAACTCTATGAAAAAAACAGCAGTTTATGTTTCTGAAATACCTATTAATCATTGTGAAATATATGGACAGACAACCCTGGAAATTAATTTTTTTATTCAACAGATATATTAATATATTTGAATGTAACTTATTTTGATGATCTGTGCTGCATCTGGGGCTTTTCACAATGGTTCGGACATCTCTGTCAAGAATTGTGTGAAGGGGGAAATCAGCCTGATGTGCACAGTAGTTCTGTTTCCATGGTCACACAGAATTTTACCTTTCTTACAAAAATAAATATACTAGGTAGTACAATTCTGAAAAAATCCAAGCTCCCTCCTACGACATTAATATTTCACTCTGCTTCTCCATAAAAATTCAGGCAATTAATGCCAAAAATGATACAGTGGTTTTGCTACACTGTCATCTATTTACCCAGAAATGAATAATCCAAAAATGGTAAGGAAGCTGCTGCTAATCTGGGGATTAATTTGAACCCCCATTTCAAACTTTAAAATGCCATATCTGGCTAGTAATTCAAGCCTCTGGTTTCTTTAAGTGTATTCCTTTCAGAATCATCTTGAAATGGCCTAATAGCATCAGGCTGTCTATGATTTTGACAGGCCACCTCTTCTGAACTTCAGTCTCTGGTAACTCAATCTCAAGGTCAACAAAGGCTGGGAATGGGGTGAAGGTGGTGGCTTCCACCATGAGCAATCCAGTCCAAGGAACTGCGCTATGCTGACAAGTGAGAATAGCACATCATCTTACACACTAGGGTTTTGGATACTCAAAAAACCCCTCTAACTTAGGTGTCAATCTTAAAATTTGACTCAGATCACAAGAACTACTCTAAGGCAAGGAAAAAGTAACAATTTATGGAAGATGTTCACTAGACACAAACATTCTGTACAAAATCTTTTTAAAATAACTGTAATTATCAAAATGAATAACCATAATGGTGGTTTTCTGTTCCACAATTTTCTCCCTTTCTACAGACTTTCAGGAAATCCCAAAAGATGTTGTAAATTTAATGGTATACTTTGTGGGCATAGTTTAACTTTTTCTTTAAATAACACTTTAGATGCTCAGTGAGAATATGAACAGAAATGTAATTTTAAATACATTTAAAGATAAAAACCTGACACAGTCCACTGTCAATAGCTGACTTTTGTGACACTAATAAAAATTTTAAACTGTGGGATATATCATACCCAAGTAACCTACACATTCTGTTTAACAGTCTTGATACAATACTTTACTTTAAAGGTAACAAAATAAAAATCTGCCTTCGTACACTCTGCAATTTCACAAGCCTGTTTTGGAACAACTTGAAACTGAAGAAAATTTTCCTCAAAATTTCTACTGAATTTTCTAAAGTCTGTAAAGTTCAGTCATGGGAATTTCCATCCTAGGACTTGTGATATACTCACTGATATTACAACTAATGAAACATGATGTATTTGTTGTTGCTAATCATCCAAATTGGATGTTCTTTAGGTTATATTTATCAAATCACATCTTTTTTTTTTTCTCCAAAATCCTTCATCTGTTTCTATATAATGGCTATTAAAGTAACTTAGATAACCCACACTTTAAAGTTCTTAGTATTATGGAAAACACTGTTCCAACTCAGGACTTCACAGCAGTTATAAACTAGTATAACCTTTTGTAACAGGAAGAGACAGATAACCTAATTTATTTTTTCTGACTTTAGGCAGCCACAATCTGAGGCATGTAAAACCATTAATCACATGTGGAAATCTATTCCTTTATTAATAACAAGACTTGAACACACTCAGCACACAGAACTCATTACATGGATTAGAGTCTACAACTTGCTGATATTTAAGCTTCTATATGCACATTACTGGCCTAGCCGTAATATGTTTTGTGGGAATACAATAGTCTATCAATTTTATATTACTGCCAAAACAAAACCAACATAATGGTTTGCTCAACAATATTCAATACTTGTCTTTGACAACTCTGTGCCACTCACTGCAGAGTAACACCTGTAGAGAGTTAACGCTGACTACCAGTGACTGAAAAATTGTGCCACTTCCCCATAAATTTCAGTGTCTTATATTTATTTTTTTGTCTTAGGCATTTGACTCCATCTATATTTTTAGCTTTCTCCCTGGCTTGTTTGTGTTGCACTTTTTTGTTCTAGGCTAACTGTATTTCCATACCACACCATGCGTAGTAAACTGGAGAGTACAGAAAGTCCTTCCACCACTTTGCAGAACTGGAACAGGAAATTTTCAAGCGTCACAGATAAATACTACCTGACTGCATACCATACCAGGTCATATTTCTTTAAGCTGCTGACAGAACTTCAAAATAGGCAGTATTATTTAGACAAACTAACACATGGGCAATTCAGTGCCACCTAAACTAAGGCAGAATTAAAGCTGTTCAGAAGTTCACAGAATTATAGCATGGTTAAGCTTGGAAGGGATATTTGGAGACTATCCAGTCCAACTTTGGGGCTCACAGCAGGGTCATCCAGACCAGGCTGTTCAGGTCCACATCCAGATAGGTTTTGAATATCTCCATGGATGGCCACTACATCCCCTCTGGGCAACCTTTTCTACCTTATCACCCTTGCAGTGAGGTCTTTTTTATGTCTACAAGGAGTTTCCTGTATTTCAGTTTGTGCTCTTGGCCTCTTGTCCTTTTAGCGGGCACCACTGACAAGAGTCTGGATCCATCTTCTTTACTCCCATTGTACTCCTATTGTATTTATACACATGGACAAGATCCCCGTAAAGCATTTTCTCCAGGCTGAACAGTCCCAGCTCTCTCGGCCACTCCTTGTACAATGGATGCTCCAAGCCCCTAATCAATCTTTGTAACCCACTGCTGGACTCTAGTAAGTGCTTTCCTTGTACTGGAGAATCTGGAACTGTACACAGCATCCCAGATGTGTCTCACCAGGGCTGAGTAGAGGAGAAGGATAACCTGCTGGCTACACATCCCTGGCTGCTGTTGGCTGCCTTTGCTGCAAGGGCACACTGCTGGCTCACGGTCAGCTTGCCATCTAACAGGATCCCCAGGTCCTTTTTGCAAAGCTGCCTCCCTCCTGGTTGGTCCCCAGCCTGTACTGGTGCCTGGGGTTATTACTCTTCAACCATGAGGACTTTGTATTTCCCTTGGTTGACCTTCACAAGGTTCCTGTTGGCCCATTTCTCCAGCCTATCAAAGCTCCTCTGAAAGACAACACAACTTTCTGATGTATCAACCACTCCTACTGCTTTTGTATAATCTACATACTTTCTGAGGGTTCACTCTGTTCCATCATCCAGATGATTAATGAAGATGCACACACAACTCCATCACACTCCCAGAGATGGAGGTGAGTCTGACTGCTCTGTAGTTCCCCAGACCCTCCTTACTGTTCTTCTCAAACATAGGAGAGGCATTTTCTTTCTTATATTCCACAGGGACCGACCCCAATCACCATGCCCTTTCAAAGATAATCAAAAGTGGCTTGCAATTACATTGGCCAGCTCACTCTGTGCTTGTGAGTGCATCATCACATCAGGTCACAGAGACTTCTGTATGTCTAGCTTACCTAAGGTTCCCTAACATCATCCTCTTCCAGCAAGGATAAGTCTTCATTGCTTCAGACCCTCCCACGGGTGTCAGGGGCTTGAGACTCCTGAAGGCAAGTAATATCAGTAAAGACCAAGGTGAGGAAGGCATTAAGTATTTTGGCCCTTTCCAAGTCACCAGAGCCCCTACCGAATTCAGAAGTTGGGCCACCTTTTCCAGTCTTCCTTTTGCTGCTGATACATCTGTAGAAGTTTTTGCTGTTGCCCTTCATTCCCTCGCTTTCATTTCAGCACT
>VZTV01068434.1:0-11377 GCA_013400875.1 Anhinga rufa
CGCTACCCACAGCGAGTCAGATTTCCTTAAAGCGTAAGTACTTTCTGATAAATACTCTTGAGCGCAAACAACGATGGTGGCTGCTTTGGGCAAGATTATTTGGTCTTCACTTCTATTTTCACTTCAGCGGTCTAGCATTCTTCAAATGTGAGCAGTCATTTTGATATTTTTTCAGACTTCTGGTCCGCTACACTAAGAAAATGCCTCAGGTGTCAACCGATACCTTGCTTGAAATTGGAAAGAAAATGACAGACATTGGTAAGAAGTGCTGCCACCTGCCTGAAGACAGACGCCTACCTTGTGCCGAGGGATATGTGAGTGCATTTGTTTCTTGTCCCTACTCCTCTTGGAGGCTTCTTCTGTTCTCAAAAATGTTGAGTTCTGGTGAGGTAGTAAACTCTCAGTGATTTTTCATAAACCCCCAAGCTAAGCATCTACCAAACAAAATTCGAAGTCTGTTCATTTTTAATGGGCGTGAGAACCTAAAATAGCCGTCCGATGGTGCAAATTTTAGCTAAACTGTGCTCTCCCACAGAGAGCAAAGTAAATCGATCGGGTCTGCAGCAGCTTGCATTTGGGAAAGCTAAACAGCCTCTTAAAAAAAGAAAAGCACTCACTGATTGCAGCCCAACAGACAGGCCATTCGCAGGTTAAGAAATGCCCAACTCCAGGAAAACATACTTAGCTTAAATTTTAAGACCACGCCATTTCTGAGCAGGCGTTTAGATCCAGCAGCTTCCACTTGCAGCTACGCTATTGTGACATAAACAGCGCGCATTTCTCCTGTTCCTGTAGGTGTGGCTCACGCTTGTCCTTCTTTTCCTTCTCTTTTCAGCTGAGCATCGTGATTCACGATATGTGCCAGAGACAGGAGACCACACCTATAAATGACAATGTTGCACACTGCTGCAGCGACTCCTACGCCTACAGGAGACCATGCTTCACTGCACTGGGAGTAGATACCAAATACGTGCCTCCACC
The DNA here is from genome assembly GCA_013400875.1 of Anhinga rufa. Classification (NCBI taxonomy): domain Eukaryota; kingdom Metazoa; phylum Chordata; class Aves; order Suliformes; family Anhingidae; genus Anhinga; species Anhinga rufa. The sequence continues at coordinate 982 of VZTV01068434.1, forward strand.
ATTTGACCCTGATATGTTCAACTTTGATGAAAAATTGTGCACCGCTTCTCCTGCTGAACAGGAATTAGGGAACATGAAGTAAGCTAAAAGAAATACCTTGTGGAAAAACTTCTGAAGTGTAACACTTCAGGTGGGGCAGAAGGAAGCCACAAACCCCCTGTTTCGTCACCTCACTGGGACTCCCCAAGCAATAGGGAGAAAACCAGATGGAACTCTGTACTGAGCTTGTCAGTGTGTAAATCATGTAGAAGACACAAAAACAGGCTATTTTCTTCAAATGAAACCAGCGTCCTAGCTGACCAGTTTCATGCAGGTCCACTGCCAGTGCAAGTCTTAAGACGTGCATAATGAAGGCAATATGCAGGTCATTTCAATAAGGTTTTTTCCCCACCTCTAACCGGGATAACAGAAAGCGAACAGATGGTTTTGGTGCACTGGGAATTTGGAGTCACAAATAGGCACAGACTCCTCTAGATATGACAAACCCCTCCCTCCCTGCCCCCCCAGTTTATAAAAGAGCTGTACCTGCATAGAATGGGAATTTGGGAAACCAAACTACAACAGGTAGCGTCAAGTGTGTATTCTGGCTTTGTTTTCAGATTGCTTATCAACCTCATTAAACGCAAGCCCCAGATGACAGAAGAACAAATAAAGACAATCGGTGACGGTTTCACTGCTATGGTAGCGAAGTGCTGCAAGCAATCCGATATTGACACATGCTTCGGGGAAGAGGTATTTCCCATCTCCTTCTAAGAAACAAAACAAAAACCGAAAACGTATACAGGAAAGCGGAAACTCACTAGGAAACCACGCGCTACGCAAGCGGTTCTGCTCGCTGCTGTGGTTACTTGTCCGTGCACCCTTACCGTAAATTTACCTGCAGAGTGTAACATCTGCCTTGACTGTACAGATTATGGTCAAAGGTTATAGGCATTGAACAACTTCACGTGGAAGGGTCGTCTGGAGGTAATGTAGTCCAGTCATCTGCTGAAAACACAGCTAAATCCTAGATTAGATAAGGTTCGTCAGGGCCTTGTCCGGTAGAGTCGAGTATCGACAAGCCATAGTTGAAAAATATGTACGTGTAGAATTTAAACTATATCTCTAGAAATTGTAATCCTCCTTTTGTGCTACAAATTCTTATAGAACTCCGAAGGATTACCAGTAAATGTGCGTCTGGATCAACTATCAAAGACGCCTAGCAAATACAGACCGCAGGGGAATCCAGCTGATTATGTCCTATGAACAGTCACTCCGTTCTTTTCAAACCCATCAACCACACGTACATTCGTTCATTCATTCAGCATTGACTTGTCTCAGAAGTAGCCACAGTAGACGTTCATCTGTAGCCACGTTGGTGAGCAAGCGCGGAGCATTTACAGGAAGCATAGATGTCGGTTTCCAACAGCAACCCCAGTATCAGTTGAAGCATAGAGCTGTATTACCAATATCTTAAACCGCTTTTTGACTGAATCCTTTTTTGTTTATAACCAAAGTATTTCATAGGTAAATCTATTAGGAAGGAATTATTTTGTCTCTGATTAACTCTGAAAGTTTGTTTTCTACCTTCGCAAAATTGAAAAAATACCCAACGTAGAGGAGTGCAGAGATTCTAAGATTAGGAAGTACAACCAGAATTATCCTTCGAACCGTAACACAGACGCAAGTTTAAGCTGATAGAAGTTCCTTTTCAAGCACTACATCCTTTGCTCCCTTGGTTTCTCTCTCACAACTGTTTGTATTTCTTTTTCTAGGGTGCAAACCTAATAGTCCAGAGCAGAGCCATATTAGGCATTGGCGTTTAACACGTGGTAGGTAACAGCAGCAATGCATGTATATCGGGTCATCTGTCGATCTCCCCCTCTGTGCCCGCCCTTCCGCCCAAAAGAGCATCTAGCTTCCCTTTAACCTCCAGGCGCTGGCTTTCCCTAACGGAGGGTTTACCATCTGCCGTTACGTAGCATACAGAAAGTTGAAGTACTACTAGTGTGCTACCATCTCACAAAATAATCCTTTTTGTTTCTCCCATCTAGGTTGCCAGTGGGAAAAATATGAAGAAAAATACTTCTGTGTAACTTCTCCTGCCCATTTCCTTTTTTCCTTTGGTGTTAAATGAGTATTTCATAAATCTGCAGTGTTTTGTCAAACCACATGCTTTCCCAGAAACTTTCCAATTCTATTACTTTGAAAAAAATGAATTATAAATAAAAGCTTTATAAATCTGCATCTGTCCTTGTCTGCTGGTGACTACCATAAGGCAAAGCTCTGCAGTGCTCCCTAGACACAATGGTTGCTCTACGTATTACATATGGGCAGGGATTCCGCTGGGTTTTCGTCTGTTAATTGCTCTTGTAAAGTAGGTATGAGAGAATAGGAAAGGTCTTAAGACATGTAGCTAGCCTTGAGTGCTCCAATTACAGGTGCAGCATGCGCTTTACTTCAGCCATTAGAGTTACATATTAAGAGACTGTTCAAAGGAACTGTTCACTCTAAATATGACGACTAGCAACAGACTCTTACAAAACCAAGTTGTTGGGTTTTTTTACATCAGCCACAAATCAAGTATCTCTCTCCTTGCAAAGAGCTGCAAACAGATCTACTTTCAGACACTTCTTTACATCTCATAAGTTGTTTTTAAAACAGCTTTTGACTTAAGAGATGTCTCTTGAAAAGCCCACCGCCTAAATGGTGCCCTTCATTGCAGGAAGCTCCTAAGAGAGAATTGTGTTGGTTCTATGCCACTAAAGCGGCACGATTGTGTAGTACGTATTTAGTTTCAGTCCATAACCACCAAAAGCTCACATCTCCTACGCTCTAACAAGGAGCATAACCCTTGCATCGTTAGAAGAGCCCTTGCATAGTAAGGCTTTTCGGAAGGACAGTGTTCTTGGCCTTCTCTGTGCCTGTAGTTCATGAACGGGGAATCTTCTCCAGAAACATGGACGAACATTCGGAGCGAAGCATTCAGAAACGTTGGGTTGAAAATTTAAAAGGAAGAATCGTCAGTCTTGTTATGATTGAAAGGTTTGAACATTCAATCACTCGAAGTCATCGTTATGTATTGGTTTAGAGGAGCTTATGTGACCCCAGGGCATTCACAGACATCTCATTCCAGGTTTAAAGTTTTGTCAATTTGAGCAAGAATCAGTTCTCAGTTGCAGTTAAGCACCTTTTCCCCTAGTTTAAGGGAGCACAAACAGCCATTATGAAGCCCATTCCCATTATCTAACTCACCATCCGAACAGCCGACAGTCATTCCCTGCAGGTAAAACAAACCTGCTCTAGGACAGTGCAGACATAGCTAATTAGGACAAGTTAAGCTTGTTCGAGGAAGCGGTTCGTTGAAGGTTCTGAGGCACACAAATCAACGCTAGCCCCACAGATCTATCAAGAAGCGCGGGTTTCTCTTGAGATTTCCAGCTATTCCCCACGCCCTGCCATTACAACTTTTACGAGCGCTGGTTAGCTTCCCGTCACATCTGGTCTGGCTTCTCGACTGCACGTTCAATAATGCCAGATACAAAGCGGGTTAAGGATTCCATTAAGATTTAGTAATTGAAAAGGTGTTTATATAACTAACGTGTTTGTAATTACGCTGGCTCCAGAGAGATAAAGAATTAATACATTGAATTATTTCCAAGCCGCATTTCTCATTTTTCAATGCTGAAAAGAGTAATTTGTCAAGAGAGTGGAGTCACATTGAACATCAACGTACCGCAAATACGTGAAAAGAATTGATTTCCCCCGGCCCATCCCCATTTCTACAATTCTTAGAACCCACCTATTTCGCTCTTGCATGTCCTGGTGTCTTTCCGTTTGCATAAAGACAGAGCACTGCAGCCAAGCTGCAGCACTTAAAGAAGTTTCTTAAGCCATGGCTTTGAAAACGACTTCATAAGAGCTGCTGCTCCCGTGCTGAGTAACCTTCCTCGTATTCCCAGGGCTCTCATCGGGGCTGTGGTTTTCCACAACTGATACGTTTTTGTCCATCTGGGTTTCTCTGTAATGAAGTGACTTTCCTTTTTTTCCTCGTAGAGTCTGAGTTCAGAAGCAAAAGGGATGACCACACCTGCAGCTGTAGCTAAGAAAACTGCACTTGTTCAAAAGCCTTCTTGAACCACGTAAGTGTTGCCTAACGAGGGAGAGAAGCCTCCCCCTAATTACCCGGGACATATTTAAATATCTGCTACCACACCTGATTGAAGGCCAACTGTTACAATAATTATTAGCATGACACCTGCGACTTGTTTTCATGCAGCAGCCTTTGTTAGGTTACTGCAAGTCTTTTAAATGTATTATTCCTTCGATCACAACTTCTCGTCCCTAGAACTCACTGAAAACTACATGCGTATTCCTGAGTATTCCAGGGGGAAAACAACACAACCAGCAGCACATCACTTTGAAGGAAGACAGGAGTGTTTTTGAAAGCCCCTCTCCTTGCCTGCGAACAACTCCGTTAGCAGCAGCCCGCCCAGTCAGCCAGAGCAGTCGTAAGCGCCCATTTCCTGTGCTGGGACAAGTCCCTTGGGACTCCTGCCCGCCCGCGATGGGTCCCGGAGAGGCGGACGTTTACCCTCTCTGCGCAGCTAAACACAGGAACGCCCTCCCTGGGAGATGGTGTCCCAGGAGCCAACAGGATACTGTGGGAATAGATAGAGATCTAAAACAGCCGGACCTTCCCGATACCAGTGATAGGAGGAATTACACACCTCCTAGTCCGCTCCTGTTTGAATACCCCATCTGCCTTCTCCTTCCTCTGCAGCACAGTATAACAAATGGATAGGTACTTGTAGTCTGTGATCTGCTGTTACCCCTCAGTAATGCGCAGGCTAAGTTTTACTGTCTCCATTTCCACTTCCCCTGTACGCCCATCTCTCTCTCTCATATATCCTCCATAAAGGTTAGTAAAGCCACAACCTCTGAACTGCTAACATTCACAAAAACTATTCCCAAAAAATCAAGTTTTCCAATCTTTGGAGAAAGCCTGATGGGAACTACGCACCCACCCTTAACAAGAACTGCAATTTTGACAGCACCAGCCATTAAGACTAACCGATAGAAATCTCCTTGGACTTGTCTCCTCTAAATTAACTTATTTGCTATATGTAGATTTCTCATGCTAAGACAGGGAAATAAACAAACACAAAATCATTCATTCTTAACACAGGCAAAACCTACCATTGCTGGACAAAGAAGTTCTACCTGCGGATTCCAGAGTTTTCAACGTAACAGCCAGATCCCGACGTTCAAAATGCTACTTCTCTCTGAGGCGAGTGGAAGGCAAGGTCTTTATTCTCGTGCTCCTAGTACAGCCAGGTAAGGAGCTACCCCCGTTTCCTTCTGCCTTCTCCTTCAGTCTTTAATTCCTTCAGCTGACCACCTGCATCCATCAGACTCCCCTCCCACCCGCCCTAAGCTCCTTACTTTCTTCATCCCTCAATTATTCAGCCTCCTTCTCCTCTCCATGCCTCTGCCACATCATAAAGGACAGCTGTCCTGTCTGTAACCACAGTTTCCTCTGTCTTTTAAAACAGTGGTTTTGTCATCTCTTGTTCATGGCATTTCCATGTTTCTGCTTGATTTCTCAGGGTCCTTCTGAGGCTGATGAAGTGTCATGACCTCTAGGCCCCAGCTGCTCTGCCTTCGTCACTGGTATTTGGGAGCTAGGGTTAGTATCATGACTCCGGAGCATCTCTTGTAAGAAGGCTGCTACCTGTGGCCCTAGTGTATGGGAGTTCCTTTAATGCATGCTTCAGCTTTCACCTGAGCATTTGGAAACATTTCTATCCAGTTCCTGACAAAGCAAATAGAAAAATGATCGGGTAGCAAAAACGTTCTTCCAGCTCTCTGTACCAGCGTACAACGCTGATCTCGCGGCACTCAGCCTTAGTAAAAATACAGTAGAGCATGTCTGGGGCTGGGTAACGGGCAGCAGCTTTGGGCCAGGGCATGTTCCTGGGTGTCTGAAAAAATCCACTTGGTCACCCCAGCGCTTGGCCCTTTTCTGCTCTCAGGTAGGTGTCGTGAAACCTTTCCGACCGCATAAGATCGAAGAAGTGCAAGGCCTTTAAAAGGTACGAGAAAGTCCACCGGTACTTTTGAGTGTACGTTTTCTTAATCTCAACCCTTACAGCCCATCTGACTGCCATGGGCTGGTCTCTGCTACCTCGCACTAAGGGCATGGCTTGCCTTGCTGCCCAGCAGGGACACACATTTGTGTTCATTACAAGCAAGCGTGTTTCAGTAGTCAGTGCTGTCGAAAGGACTTCAGTGGTGGTGGCTTCCGATTCCTGATTCATTACGGTCTTTGCCCCAAGACTCCACGTGACTTTTCTGCATGCTAGCACTAGTAAACTGCATTTCAACTAACATTCACTACCACATGCCAGGGGTACCAGGATGAAAACACACGGTATTTTGCTTGGGTTCCAGCAGTGGCTCATTTGAATCTGCCAAATTTAACCGGATGCAAGTATTGAACCAGATCGGCAAGTGCATTGCGCCTGTTCTGGGCTTCCCAACGAGCAACAACGAACCTCCACTTCAATTCTTTCAGCAGAAGTGTGTAAAGCACCAAGAACATGCTAAGGAAGCCCCCTCCAAATGACAAACCGGGTATTTGGTCAGGCTCCCTTTCAGCAAGGGCGCGTTCGGCCTGGGAGCCCTCTCCACGTCGTAATGGAAATTGATAGCTCTTTACATCCGTATGGTTAATCGTTCACTGACAGCGGTTGGTAACAGCATACAAATTACTTCATTGCCTTCCATCTTCTTTGTTTCCAAGCTCCCCCGCATGGCCTACACCTGCAAGCACCCCGCAGTAATGAAGTGGATACTGTTTATTTCCTTTATTTTCACCGGTTTTGCTACGTGCAAAAATCAGAACAGATTAGTTTGAGATGTAGGGAAGAACATCCTGGTTGAACGGCTTTCCTTCTGATGTTGTCCTTACAAGCTTTGCAACTGTGTCAATAACTGGTTGGAGTTAATTTTGCCTAATTTCATAATGAAATTGAAATGAAACACCCTTATTTTCAGCCCACTGGAATACCTACAATATGCTACCTGTGATGAACTAAAGATTATAGATTTGGGTTTTTGGTTAAGGGGTTTTATTTGTAGTTGTTGTTGGGTCTTTTTTCCCCTCAAACGGGAGACCATCAGGGTCTGAAAACGCAAGGCGGCATACAGCGATGCTCACGACTAATTTGGGCCATTAGCAGACACAAAAAGGGATCTTGTTTATTTTCTTAGTAAGATATTGATTCTTAGAAGCTTCCTTTAGCGTTACAATGGCTTTTCAATTTTCTTTTTATTGCAGTTACATTCATATGGTTGCTAGAGGTCTGCTTCTCTTTACGCTCCTGCACTTGTTCTGGTTATCAGCTACGAGTGTGCAGCTACTGCTGCAAACAGCCTCGTCCCAGCAGCTCCTCCAGTCTCCAGGCATTATTGTTTTCTCCATCTAAAAAAAAACCCCACCATGTTTTGGTTTTGTTAAGCACTTCTGTTCACTGGATTTTTTTCCTTTGCTGCAATGATCAAAAAAAGAAATAATCAAACCCCTCTAGATGCCCAAAATGTTGGATTTATATAAGAAAAGAAAAATTTTCAGGGGTTGTCTCTCTTCATTTGTGAAACATGCTCAATTGAACAGCTAACTTGCTCGTTATTGTACATTGTTCAGGTGTGGAAAGGAATCAAGGAATTAAGCAGGATTCGTGAGTACACATGCGAGACTCTGAAGAAGTCTGGGGAGGCAGCTTTCAGAGCAGGCTGAGCGCCCAAACACCATTTAAGAAAGCGGGCTGGCTGTCCCAAAATTTGACGATGTGGTGGAGAACAGAGGCAGGGGATGATCTGCAACTCACACACCATACTTCAGCAGCAGGTTGCCCAGAAGCGTGTCCGTGGTTCTGATGCAGGTCCTTGTGATTTTAACGGAGAAGAGAACTGCTGCTGAAGCTGTGCCTGCTACTGCAAAGGAAGGGAGCAGTGCGTACTCCTAGTTAGAAAGGAGTGTTATAGGAATATTGGCTACAGCAGCTACATTTAATTGGCTTATGAATCCAGATCTTCCTCTCATGGAGATATAGCATCGGGCAATTCCTTCCAATACTGCAAACACTTACTCTACATTTTGGCAAGCTTACTGTCTGTAGGAACCAAGTTACATCTAAAGCTTTGGTCACTTCAGTGGAAAACCAAATGATCAAATGGCAAGTCTCTCGCAGACAACAGGTACGTCACGCGTGACGGAACTGTATTTCATTGCAGTTCTTGTCAGTGATGGAGTGTATTGTCAGGAAAATTATCAGGATGACTCAGAGAGCCTGCCCACAAGCTGGAAATTATTTTATGTTCTAATTAATTAATACATCTACCCGTCTCCTCTTTTTTAAAAAAAAAAAAAAGATATATTTGTGTCCAAGCAGAACTGAAGGGCATTTTGTTTTCTTTTTTATTTAAATCTTTGGCATCTTGGATCACATTTCTAGACACTAGTAGGCCTTACGGTTCCCAGCGTTTCCAAACGCTACCGCTGCTAGGTAGCAGCATTCAGCTGAGAACAACTCTTCAACCAACAGCACACGGAGTTTCTTATCAATGAAGGATCTCAGCTGACGAGGCTGAAGTCTGCACCCCAGCACACGTAGGTCTTATTGATGGGCTTACCTGAAAATATCGACATGAGCTCAAGAACACTATTCCACCGCTCCTCCTACTGCGAAGGAAGAGAAAGGGACAAGGCAGTGCGGGAAGAGTAGACATAAAGTGAAATCGAAAAGGAGCCGCAGGGGGCAGCCGTAGCGTCTGCCCTTCTGCACACACGCTACAGTTACAGACTTCGGGTGGTATTACGAATGGGTACGCAAAGCTTTGGTAACTCGCACTAACTCTGCGTTTGGCTTCCTTTCCAGATTGCTTCTTCGTCTCGTTAAACGCCACCCCTAGACGACAGACGGACAAGGAAAAAAACCCAGTGCCAGTTTTACTGCTATGACAGACAAATGCTGCAAGCAAACGGACGCTGTGACGTACTTGGGGGAAAGGTATTTCCCATCGTTACAAACCACTTGACAACAAAAGCTGACACAGCAAATATCTGTGAATGCATTTAGATCAAGGAATTCAGCGCTCCTAGAGCGGCCGTTTGTACGGCTGGTTTTGCCACGCGTTTGCCCCGAGATAATGAACTACACCTTTCTGTACACACAGGCAACTTAATCTGTACATTGCACTGCGAGACATGTGTCACCCATGACACGTGCAAGGTCATTTTCTTGTGACTGATCCATTTCAGACATCTCACACAGGAAAGCTGAAAATTATGGGAAAAGATGGTACATGTAAAAGAAGGGGTCAAAAAAAAACCAACCCCCACAACAACCAAAAACAAAGAGACAAAGAGCTGAGGTGATTTTGGTCTCGAGTTGTGTAATCCATTTTTTTTTCCCAGTTTTGACAGCAGTCATTCCTTAAACCTCGCCATCTCCGCATGCTGTGGCAGAGCGACTCAGCAGGAGAAGTCAACATTAAAACACAAACCAAACCTATGTGCAGCAGCTGGGAGGTCTCAAACCACAGTTTGAGAAAGTGTAAATATCAGTTTCTAAGCCTAAGTTTTGCTCTGAAAGGAAATGAAGAACTTGAGTACCACAGACTTACCATACAGTTTAGTTTCATTTTCCTTACTATCTTGATCCTTCAGTGATAACTCATTAGCTCCAGAGAAAGTACTCTCTATAAACAATTAGGAAAAGTATTCTCTCTAGAAGGGTATATTCGGTGTCTCGACACCAGACTAGTAGACATAAACTGTATGAAAGGTTGTGCTCAAGGTCCCCTTGGTCTCCGCTGTGTTTGTATTCGCCTTCTACTTTGCAAACCTGAAAGCCCAAAGTGGAGCCATGTTAGGAAATAGTATCTAATCGCTGCACGTAACAGTGGCAACATCCCTCTACTACACATAAATAGTCAGACCATGTAGATTTAAAATTATATGAAAAACTTCCGTACTATACACGTGAAAGAAACCTTATGTCATGCGACAGCAGGCCTTGGTCCTAGAAAGAGATGACTGCAAAACAAAATCGTAGAAGAGGAAGGTTTCAAAACATAGCATTTTTTTAAATGGGCAACGAAGAAACCCATCACCAATCTACACTGTTCCAGTTTACTGTTTAATACTGTAAAGCAAAAATTAACAACTCGTGCAATGCAGCAGTGGTTTGACGTGAGAGCAGAGACGGTAGAAGGGAAAGCCATTGCCTCCTTACTCTTCCATGTCCTTTCCTTATAGAGCACCTATACAGATTTGATAATCAATTGTGGCAACTGCGGCTAGTTCCACTGACTTATTCTTAGCAGGTAGGCCATTTTAGACTCCTGCCGC
>VZTV01068434.1:11384-54609 GCA_013400875.1 Anhinga rufa
CTGCCGCTATTGGTTTTTCTCCCTACCGTGTATTTCTGCCAGGTGGACATACTTGAACACTCCTCTGTAGGGGGGAGCAATTTTATGTACCTTTCCCCCTACAGACAGACAAGCAAGCCCTTAAGACTCTAGAAGCCCAAGGCACCCTAAGCTTTTCTGATTATACAGACATGCAGAAGCTACAGATAGGATTCCATTGCCTGAAAGAAAGCATCTAGCGCCATTTAAGGTACCTACCCTGGGTAAGCTGCCTGGTCTCTATGGACTACTCCAGAAGGTCAGAAGTCTCCTGTGGGCAAAGCACCGTCCTAGCCAAGCCCCACACAGCATTGCAGCTACCCGATGACAGAACGGCACACGCAGGGGGTGTTAATCTTTTGAAAAAAAAAGAAGAAATGTGAAAACTGATAAAGGCAACATATTTTGCTTTCTCCCTTTCAAAAAGAATAAAAAAAAAAAAAGGAAAAAAATTGAGTGCAGGCTTTAGTCCGAGATGATTACTTACCAGGGCTGTCACAACTGCTCTTCAAAACTGTTTATTCAGCCATAACCGTATTTACTACACGAACAGCCTAAAAGTTGTCAGGAAAAGATGCGGCGTTGGCCTGTTTAGGAAAAAGAGGTCATGGGGTAAAGTTCCACTGAGAGACAAGGTCCTTGACTGGCGACAGCATCTCCGACAGACCCTTACAGAAACCTGTTGGAGTGGAAGAGGAACGTTCCCCTGGCAAGTGCAGGGCAGAAGGAGCCACTGTGTGCACTTGAACCCTTCCAGGAAGTGATACGAAATATCAGGCAGCATGGCTTGAAAAGGGGATTTGGACTGGACAGCTCTCTCTGCTCTGTGGGGCCACCCTCAGAGTCATACACGAGGGGCAGGCTGCGAACAGAGCCGCCTTAGGAGAACTACCAGTGTTACAAGCTGACCCGAGGAAAGGCTGACTCTGTCAGAATAGGCGGCCTGGACAAGGCAACGCCAGACCCTCGACTCCGGGAGTCAAGGGAGAATTTGTACACCAAGAACCCGACCTCCACTAGATGGAGAGCTGTACAACACTCCATGTCTTGGAAGCAGTGCCTTTCGCAAAGCAGCTGCAAGGAATCAGTCGGGGCCTACTCAAAAGCCCATGCACTTTGTTTTGGTCCCTGTGGGCAGATAGAGCAAGTTCCCTGCCTTGCTCAGAAGTGCTGTGTAAGCAGGTCGCTGCCACCTAAGTTTGCCTTGTGTTAAGATAACAGTGATTGTGTCGTGTTAAGATAACTTGTTTTGACATTCAGCGATGGTGTTTCCCTTGGCTAGACCATCACGCCTACAGGTGCCAGATAAAGACAAGGACAAGTTGTAAATGCCACCCTTTGTACTTTGTTGTGTCCAGTTCAGTTGCAATCAACCCACGGTGGGATTTGGAACACAGATAAAAGGAGGAGTGTTTAGCTTAGGAAGTTAAGGGGAGGGTGCGTCTGGGGTGAAGGATTTTAACTTGAGGAATTTCTTACCTCTTCCATGCCAGATGTTGTCTTACAGTCTCATAATTAGCTGGCATATAGGCTTTCCTTCCCAATAAAGGGCATATTGAGCTGGTAACAAACATGTACGCAGCAGCCTCTACAAGACATCACTCCTTTAAAGCTTTCACACTAATCACTGGGCTGGAGATCCCCCTCCCAATACCCAGGATCAACGATTACTTCTTTCCTCCCTCTTAGGAGGTGATAACTACTTCAGTCCAGAAACTCCAGAAGGACATTCATTGCGCTGAATACAGAAAGCGGAGGAGTCTCTCCTGGAAATGATCCTCACCTAGGGCAGACCAAGGTTATACCCAACGAAACCATTTCATCATGGTGTGAAAGAAAGCGTCCTGCAGAGCAAGAGCAGACACTCGGTTCTCTAGATGAAGCCATACTGGCACCAACACCACCCCTTGAACTAGACTGGGACTTGAACTCCTGAACAGAGGCGCCAGTCCTCCAGGTGCAAAATAGGTACCTGCTTTCTCTCCATATTTACTGTCAAAAATGTTTGCTATAAAAGAGATTGCCTCCGAGGTGAGCAATAGCTCCTGGCATTTCTAGAACATTTCTTTTCCACCGTATAGGAGAAGTGTATTTTGCTTTTGGCACGGTCCTGGAACTGGGTGGAAGTAGAGGAGCAGGACAGGGTGGAAATCCGAGTAGTAAAACTGACAGGGTACAACGCGGTCCTCGTGTCACGGATGTGACCAAACCGCACTTTAGGCAGAAGCTTGACAAGGTTCACTTGGCAAGACTGAAGTAAAAGGCTGGCTGCCTGCTGTATGGAGGAAGTGGGAACAGTGCCACGGAGCTCCACTTCAGCAGGCAGCAGCGGTGGGATCGTTGCTTTTTCCTCTTATGCTGTTGTTGCTCAACAGCATGCCGGGGAGAAAGGCACAGCTTCATGCTGCTGAAGCTGGGAGAATAGCCTTGAACATGGCCAAAACCTGGACCTTTCCGTAGAAGCCCAGGAGCAATTCCCGCAAGGTCAGGTCACGCAGGAATCCTTCACCACGTATAAGTAACAATCCCATCTGTTGGGGCAATGGGGTGACCTGTCCTGGCCTATCAGTCACTGACTGAACCTCTTCAGGAGAACTAGATGGCTCTGTCACCCTGCTCCCCACACGGTAGTACCCAGCCTGCAGACCTTCCGGAGAGCAGCCACCCCTCTTTCGGCATCCCGCCAGCGTCGCAGCAAAAATTAAGGGCAAGAGAAGGGGCAAGAAGGGAAAGAGAAGTCACAGTGCAAGAAAGGTTGCAAGTTTTACGTGAATTGATCTTGCAAAGAGGGCTACGGAGCCTGAAGCAAATTAACATATCCTGTACACGAAGATCTAATCTGCTGGTTTGTTAACAGGCTTTACTCCTCCTTTGTAGTACGCCAGAAAAATTTCCCCAAAATCAAAGAAGCGGAGGACAAGGCAAGAGTTCTAGTGCTTGACCTTAAATGCAATACCACTGGAGGACTGACAGCACGACTGGCAGCGAACTAGTCCGGTGAACTTCACCAGCCGCTGTGACGGGCTAGGTCGTACAGGCGGTGCACCAGGACAAAGGAAGAGAGCTCAGGTCACTAACACTAGACTGCCTTGGAGCCCCTCTTGCGAGTGCTCTGCGTTCGACGCTCTGTTGTAGGCCAGTTTCTGCCTCTCAAACGGGAGATCTGGACTGCAAAGGAAAGTAAAGCATTCTCCTGTGTCGGCATGCTAAGACCACCAACACCCACGCAGACAAGTCCTCCTGGGACTTGTCCCCTCCTGGGGACCACGCAAAACGCCCAGGGCACTTTCCGCCCACAGGCCACTCTAACACAAAACACGCAGCACATGTGTCCTCGCAAGCCCGGAGACAAACAGGACAGAGAGGAGCGCTGCCAGAAAAGCAGGGAGGAAAGTTATTTCATTCCCAGCCAAGCGACTCAGAGGAACCAAAGGACACCGGAGTTGGTTGCCAGCTTAGGGCAGCACGTAGGCGTGCGTGGTCTGGGCATGCTCCCACCTGCTCTGGAAGAGGTTATCCTCTCTCCTGTGCCGACATGCTCATACACCCACAGGGTGAACACTCCCGAAGACAAGGACTCAAGGAAAAACTGCCAATTCACATCAAACCAAGGGGCCACGCAAAACACCTGAGAGCGGCTTCTCCCTTTCTTTTAGCCAGACATCACACGTTAATCTCCTCGTTCCCTCAAATTAAAACCCTTTGGACAGGATCCTTTTAGCTAAACAAATTACGGTCTGTGTTACACCATGTACGTCTTCTCAACATTTATCAGCAAAGAGGCACGGCTGGGGAACAAGAGAATACTTTAATACCACGTCAAAAATTGCCTGTTTTTCATGAAACAAGTCATCCTTCTTTATGTACTGATAGTCCGTGAATTTATAAATCCTTCTAAAAATAACGTGGTCCGGATTACATATATAGTAAAAAATGAGGTTAAGACATGCACTTTTGGCAAAATATACCCACGCAGGAAATAATCTCCAGGTCAGACAGCAGTTCATGAATTATTTTGACATAATTAGTCATTTGCAGTGGCTGAAAGAGCTATTCTTGCCGTCAGCCTTCCCGCCATAGCCAAATAATGGGAAACCATTTGCAGCAGTGAAGCTAACAACTTGGATTTCCCCCCTGTATTGCCTCCAGGCTACGTACACCAGACACGATCTGATGAATATACAGGTAACAAAGTTCTATATGATACACCCAGTGCCATGCCTTAAGTTTTGAGGCACAGATTCAGCAGCGAGTACCAATTTTCATACTGTCGCAAGCGATCTTCACAGAAAACTTTCCACTCTCTTCAGTCAGCTTCCAAGTAGACCCTAAAAGCCAAATACAGAACTCTGCTCTGCTTCAGTAAGCCTCAAGCTGTAGCACTCCAGCCAGAGGCTCTCCTGTGAATTCTGGCCCGTACTGCCATAGCGTGCGTGGTAAAGTCAGTCTATTTTGGCAAGAGGAGCCGAGCCTAATCCCAGTTCGGAGCACTTGGAGTGCCATTCATACACACGTACAAGAGGACAGGGGACTGTTTTCGATTTTTGAGCTAAGTATTTGCAGGAAAGAATCAAATAAATTCTATGAAAGTCAGTTTTCTTAGGGAATCTGCAGTTCGCTAACTGAATAACGTGGAAAAGCTGAAATGGTTTTGGCTTTCAAAGGATAATTCTGTATATTCAACCACAAAGCAATTACTGGAAGACGAGAAGGAAAGGACTCGGGGTTTTCAGTGAAAACTAAACAAAGCAAACCTACAAAAATGAACCAGACTTTCTTTGTTGCATTTTTGGCATTTAAAACAATACTTTTACCCTTTTATTTTTACATCCAGTCATTACAAGTTCTCGTTCTTCAGAGCAGGGAAGCACTCCTCATTTCCAAAGAGGCAGAAGGTTGTGGTGCTAGGGCCGAAGATCTGCCACCACCACCCCATCAGCGCTCTGCTACCGCTGTGGGCAAACGTGCTCAGCGGGCCAACGAACGCGAGCTGGATCTCACGCACTGGGCCTATTTCCTGATATGCACCAACCAACCTCCACACCAGCCAGCTCGCTATTATTAACAATTCAGAATGAAACTCCCTAGGGAGGGGATTTTTCAAGGGCAAGCTGTGACCACCTCAGCTTTACAATCTGGACAGAGTAAAGAGTTAAAAGAACTGGGAATGTTTTTTTTAATATATACACACACACACACACACACAGACAAATTGATCTCTGTGTGTGGGTGCATGTTTTATTTCTTTACCTCAGTCTTCTGACACAACTGTTTGCAGGAAGGCAGTGAAGAACCGCACCAGCAACCTCTCGTTCTCTAATGGTCATGCTGTGTTTTCCTTCCCTTTCTGTGAAAGGCCAAAAGAGCGTGTGAGGTAAGGACAGACTTCGGAGCCTTTACCGAATACAGTAAATGGCGGGCTCAGTCCTACAAAGACAGAGCTAAATTAGACACAGATAAAGCTTTTGTGAGCAGCAAAACAGTCGTAGCCCTGCTCAGTGCAGCAGTACATTTAAGTCGGGACACCCCAGGAGTGAACCGCAGACCTAACGTACTAAAGGGCCCGGTTCCAACCAACCGTCTCTCCAGCCTATGGCCTAAACCTCATTTTTCTTGGCTGTGCAGGTAAGTGCTTTGACGAACGAGGGTTCAACAACCTCTACATCAGAGACACTCATACGGTGTGGCTTTCTGGGAGGTGGATCCACAGAAGTTACAGAAATGTTAACAACTTGCAACTTAACTCATTATCAAGTTTCCAACTTCTTTTTCTCCACCCCCCACCCCATTTTCTTTTTCATGCTTTTGGTTTTATTTAGCCAAGAAACTTCCTAGGGCTCCCTCTTCAGATACTTACGATGCTACAAACAACAGCTCTGTTACCAGCAAAGGCTGCTTTGCCAGAAACATGGTAATTACAAAGATTGTCCTTTACGTGCTAACGTATTTGCAGTTATTGAAAGAACGCTACTTCCCGCTGCTATTTCCAGCTCTCCTCTGCCCGGCCTGTGCCCCCGCTGACCAGCAAAGACCTCAAAAGCTGCAACATCAGAAAATTTGGCCTAGGTTCTCAGCTAACATAAACTGGGATAATTACGTTGCCTTCAGCAGAACCAGTTTACACAAGCTGGGACTGTCACTCCTCATAATTAGTATAGAATTCTTCCCTTCTGTAAATTTAAACCAACCGCTCAGCCGGGGATGTGGGTTTCGCAGGGTGCTTAAGGAGCACAGCCCAGCCCCCTGAAACAGATGTCAAGGCAACCCACAGGCGCCTCGCTCCTCTGGGGCCAAGGGGAAGTGCTGGAAACTTGTTCTTGCCGCCACCAAGTGGCTCCGCACACTAGATGAGAGATGCCAGGGCTGGAGAACTGCTTATGTCCCGTGTACCAGGTGACCAAGCAGTAAACGCACGCCAGACGGCGCTGAGCTTAGCTACCTGCAATAGGCTCCCCAGCATGAGTAAAGACCTCCGTTACCTAAGGAACTCATACAGGCCTCTGGTGATTTGGGTCTCTAACTGAGAGAAACACTGGCAAGGAGGAGGGGGGAAATCACCAACTCATTTTTCGGGAGTGTTGCTGTATCCTTTCTTCTCCAGGCAGGAGACCCCTGGACCAAACCAAGACATATTCAAAAACACATGATCAGGAAAAGCCTAGCCAGCTTCCTTTTATACTACTTCCATCTAAAAAACACAAACACAATAAAACATTGTCTTTAGGGAAGAATTTATGAAGTTCCAGCATGCCTCTTATACAACACATGCGAGTCCTTGAAGTTACTTACAAGAAAATAAACACCAAATACCATATCAGAGCAGCTCAGGTGTTTTTCAAGACAAACCTTCTTACCACTTGGGAAGAAACCAGGTTCTTCCAGGTGCGTGAACTTCCTACGAACGTAACTCTTTTTAGAGTGAATCCCAGGATTTGACACAAACGATACTCTGAAAGTATAAAAAGAGGATATAATTGAATCCTATACGTGTACTGCTTACATTACCAGAAAACACTGCTGCTGAGTGTCAAGAAATAGAATTAAAGTAGCGATACAATCATGAAGAAACAAACCCAAGTAAAAGGGGGATTCACAAATTCTGCTCTCAGTAGCAAGACCAGAAACAAAACGCCTGAGCTCTGGACACACAGCTTTGCACTTCATTGGCCTAGTTTGAGAATAAAAATGAATGACTGAAGTCTATAAGGAACATACACCAGCCTAAGACAGACACCTTCCCCTAAAAACAACAAACACCATCAACAAGAAACACCCACTAAAAACTAACTCACCTCTCCACCATTTAACGGAGGGAGCACAAGAGCTCCAAGAAAGCAACTGCCCAGGCAGTTCACGAGAGCACTGAGCGCCCCCAGCAACCACCCCCCGCTGACAGCAATTCACACCTCCGCACCCTGAGTGCCGGCAGCTGCTTTTAGCTCTATCTTGACCTTGAAAGACACGTTCTGAGAAGTTCTCAAAACAGCTGGGTCCTCACTAGGTGTAAAACTGAATAGGTCAGCATGGCTTCGGTGCTTTGAAGGACAACAGGAACTTTAAATGATGGACCTAAGCTCTTTCTCATATCTCGTTTCTACTGTTTGCCACAGTCTTTCTTCCCAGTTAACTACTGTACAGGCATTTCCCTCCTGCAGATAGAGAGCGTTCGCTGTCAATAGGCAGACTGCCATCCGAAGAGCGACAAGTATTTTCCAAGAAAAGCGACAAGCAGTTACCCATCCTGCTGAGCATGGAAAAGGGCACTGGGGAAATTCAATTTAAAGGATTTTAAACGCAGCAGCCAAGTGCAGCTTCCAGGAATGCTTAGGACGGCACATCACACATACGTAATCTCTGAAACGTACTGTTCTGGGCCAAAGAAGAACCTGCTACACAACGTCTCTGACATCAGTGTCTGGGCTGTTTCTGCAGCTGTACCTCAAGTAATGAACCCCCGGCTCCTTTATAGCTTATAGTAACAGGGTTGTATTAAGGTGAAAAAGAGAGAATCAACCTGCTGCTTCTGGGGAGATGGAGGCAGGAGCGCGCTGGACAGTCCCCAGGTCGCCCCCGCGGGAACGCTGCTCTGGCGGCCTCAACGCAGGGTGCTGCCGAGCCCAGGGGCTGGAGGGAGGGCTCTGCAACTAGCAGCTATGAGAGAGCGCTGAGTCTCAAGAGCCTAAGGGAAGCGGCTTCTTGGATGAGGAAGGCTTTCTCTGATCTGCTCCTAGGGACTTACTGAGGACCCTATCTGTAGAAATACAGTCCGTAACCTCCAAACCTCTTTCTTTCAAGTAGATTCTCTCTTTCCTGTGGGGCTTTTTAGTTAACATTGTGACAGAGCTTATTTGTGTCTGCCTCGACCTTCCCCTCAGAATCCTTTTTCCTTTTGATACTATCTGACGTGATAACAAGGCAACCCTCATCGCCTTCCTGCAGCATGGAACAGCGGGTATTGCCACCTCCTCTCCAAAGAAATAAAGCGCTCGGTCTTTGCCTCTTCCTTTGGACCAGATACACACGCCCTTGCCCACCCACCCCGTTGTTACCAATACCTGTGGCTCTCTAAAGCCATTCGCTCTCTAAAATTTTGTCATTTTTATTATGCTGATGCTTACAGCATGCTTTTTAAAATGTCAGTAAAATAACTGTATTAACTGAAATTTTCCCCTTCATTCTACAGTTTTGGAGTTGATTTTGTTTCAAGATTCGGAGACATTTTGATGGTAATCGTAAATGCCGGAACAATATTGGAGGGGGTACTTAATTCAGCCTTTTCACCGTGATACCTTGGGAGCTGGAGCAAGAGAGAGTTTGTACAGCAAGGAGGGATGCCAAAAGAGCGGGTTAACAGCTGAACTTGGGATTTGTCAGTCAACAACGTGTTACGAAGGCATCTTCTGCGCAGCAATCACCTTTGAACAAATTTGTAAGTCGATGAGATCGGCATGCACAATAAAAAGCCCAAGCAGTGTTTAAACTTCTTGTTTGAAGTGTGATAAGTCAAAAATGTCTAAGTTTTAGGGGGGAAAAAAAGCATCTCCAAGGTCCTTCCTTTGCAACAAGCTGCTCGGTTCATCATACTGAGCAAATAACAGCATGTCTAATTATTGTGGGAATATTCTACAAGGGCTAACGTTACATATGACAGTAAAAGGGTTTCGATTAACCAGAAATCATTTGGGAGAGCATAAAAGTAACTCTTTCCCCTTAATTCTTTCTGCCTTTCACAGCTGAACCAAACTCGCCCCCGACCCCTGCCAAAATCTGACAGTATGAACTGGAGAACAATAATTTATGTCATTTTATTGGTGAGCCTTACTGTAGTCAAAGCCCTGCCTAGAAGTTATCGGGACATAGGTAAGACTATATCTCATTTTTTACTCTATTCTTTCGTATAATACTGATGGCTGCGCGGTTATTTGGTACCTCACTGTGCCACCGCCAGTTCTACGTGGGTGTTTTCTTACGGGTCAAAGGAATGCAACAAAACTGTATCTGTATAAATGTGTTGTGATCAGCCTTAGACGTGTTGCTCCTTAACGGCTTGAGAATCTACGTAGCGCGCAGGAGGGCCAGCGATTACTGCGAGGAAGCCTGCTGAAAGGTAGCTTAATCCACAGGGATGCGGTTGTGTGACTGATTTTAGGTGCTCCAACAACTGCTTTAGGAAAGGCTGTGGTTGTTCCAGCCTCCCTCCACAGTCCGTGAGGAAGCAAGGCAGAGAAGCGCCAAGAGGGATGCTACCTCCAGGTGGCTCTTCAGAGCAGCCAGGTTACACTATTGCTCTGTATTATCCCTTGGAGGGGCCGTGCTCTCCCTTCACTGACTACTGAAGGAGCCTACAAGGACCACGGCTCTCACCGAGGCTAAGCGCCTCAAGGGAGACAACTGAAAGCGCGGTTCAGATGCTTCTTTCACGCTACATACTGTTATCATTAGTCACCTTTTTTTTCACCTTCATAACTTCCAAATGCACTAAATGGCCCAAGAGCGTAAAACAGAACCGAGGTCGGTGTTATTTAGCTCACGTTATTGTCTCATCAGTTGACACCCCCGCATTACTCGGAGAGAGAAGCTGGCTTATTTCTTTGACCCTTTTACGCTGATCTCAGCCCTACCAACACAAGGGTGAGACAGTAACATCTTGACTTGGGAGCAGGCCCCTTAAAGTTATTCTCTCAGAATATTCTCTGACAAACAAGGAACTCGAGAAATGATTGCATTTAGGTTTGCCCCTTAATAAAGGCCCAGTGGCAAAGGAAAAATATTTGCACAGGATCTTCACATAGATTGGACATAGATTGGACACATTTGTTTTCCTGAGGGCCGGTTCACAACAGGGACAGAAGGATGCAGCTCTGCGAATTTTTGAGGAGCTTTGCCTGCCAACGAAGTCCTCAACTCATCCCGTGTTTTCTATGCGGAAAATCCTTCAGCTGTAGCTAGAGAGTGGTCAAGCACACCTTTAAAAAGCTAAGGCAAGGTTAAAAGGCATTTTGTAAGGTGTTATTTAGTCATGTGAAGCACATCATTGAAGTAGCTGAACGCCCTGCAGGTTTTAGCATATTCCTCCCGGCATCACTTGAGCTAGGCAGGGAAATTATCTTGGTCCTATTGCAGGTCAGAAAGAAAGAGTTTCGCATCCTCATGCGTAGTCAAAGAGGAAGTTCAACCTTATGCCTTCCTACTCCCAGTGCTAGTACTCCAGGCACCAAACTGTCTTGCTCCAAGACTCCTGTAAAAAAAAAAAAAAAATTTGATGAAGCATTTAGTAAACATCTTATATTAAAATTTTCTTGTTTTTCAGAGGAAAAAAACAGCATTGGCCAACGTTTCTCTCAGCTGCAGGAGAATAATTTCAAAGCCATGTAAGTTTTCCAGCTAAAGCGTCTACTTGCAAATTCACGTGCCTCTGAACATCCTTGTGTCACCCGGGAATGAACACGTTCTGGGAGGCAAACGCTCACCCGTCCTGCCAGCCCGCACCAGCTAAGCCCCGGGTGATGCGGGTCCTCTTACTGCCTCGTGTGTAAAGCCGTTTAATTAGTTTTTAGGTAGCCAGCAAGAGGTTTAATGCTGTGTGTTCTTCTCCAGCGCCATGATCATGTTTGCTCAGTACGCGCAAGGAGGCACGTTTGGCAAAGCGGTTAAAATGGCCGAAGCTGTGACAGACCTTGCCAAAAGCTGTGCTGCTGCAGCCAGAGACAACCCGGAGTGCCTGAAGCCTTTGGTAAGCACGCTTGTGCTACTATCGTGGCAAACATGTGCAGAAGTGACTTGTAATTTCAGAGCCCTGGCATGCGTTTTTCCAAAGAGGAATGAGTACATCGTTAAGAAACGTGATGTTATTGACTCCTTTGTTCTCCAGGCTCCCATCTGTAAAGCACCTCAAGCTAAGTGGAGGAGAACAAAGCCCCTCTCTGCCGGCCCACCCTAAATATCACAGCATCTTTGGAATCCTTGACCTGTACCTTTCTAAAAGATGTTCAGAAAGCTGTGCTTTTATGGCTGCTGTAACAAAACATGGCAGAAGCCAAATTAGATCTTTCCAGCAAATACGCTGGTTACCGGCACTAGCTCCACTCCAACTCTCATTCCCGGTTTTTGATGGCGTCTGCTCCAACGCTCTTTTGGAGCTGACAGATTGACTCATGAAACATGAATGTCACTCTGTGTTGCAACGCATTTCTGATTTGTTAGATACACTGAAACAAACCCTGCATTAAAAGAGTTCCCAGCTGAGGCACGGCTGGCCGCTGAACCTGAGCACTGCTGCTTGATGAACAAGAAACAAGACACTTCTCATTGTACGATCCTGACTGTAATTAGAAAAGCATCGATCCTGCTATGCTGCAAACTGCGGTATGCAAATCGAACAATCATCGATTGTTGTCAG
Source organism: Anhinga rufa (assembly GCA_013400875.1). Taxonomy (NCBI): domain Eukaryota; kingdom Metazoa; phylum Chordata; class Aves; order Suliformes; family Anhingidae; genus Anhinga; species Anhinga rufa. Next base: position 23,302 of record VZTV01068434.1, read on the forward strand.
GAAAAAGGGTCTCCATATCCTTGTAAGTTCAGAGTGTTTGAAAACCATTCCACTTCCAAGTCTGTCTTAAAGTAACAGTAGGTAACAGAGTTTGAGAAATCATCCTTTCCAGGTTTTAGAGGTCAGTCTGATTTTCACTGCAGTCAAAGCAGGAGATAATAAAGACAGAAACTGAGTTTATACAAGTCAGGGCTTGCGGGCCTAAAGTAGCCTCCTCGGAGAGCTTCCCGGAATAAAATGGAATCCTCACACAAAGCAACTTTTTTTCTCATTTTTCACAGGACAGGATTTTCCTCGATACAATATGCCAGGAGGAAAATCTTCCCATGTTTACTGACTGCTGTGCTAAAAAGGATCCTGAAAGAAATGACTGCTTCCTCTCCCTTAAAAATTCATCAAGAGGGTTCGTTTCTCCTTTTGAAAGGCCAAATGTTGAAGCTGCCTGCAGGAATCATTCACAGCATCAGCATTCATTAACAGGATAGTAAGTAAATAAATAATCGATTCATTGCCGAGATATGATGGCTATAAGCCTAGAGGCAACAAATGCAGCATCAACCAAAAACTTCAGTCTAAGGGTCTCTGTAATCTCATACTTCTTTTTTCTTCCTAACGCAAGTTGTCTGTATAATTCATCTAGCCGTAATTGTCAGTATGTGAAGCCTCTTCTGCCACCTCCTGCTTTGGCTAGAGCTCCAAACGACAAACAATCTGGCCCATTTCATTGTGGTCTATGTAAAAGACTCACCTGAAACCAAGGGCACCCCTTTAGTCTTTAAAGGGCAAGCATATGTTTTGCTGCCTCTAAGCCAGAACTGGCAGGATTTGAGAGTTCAATTGCCAGGAAAACGTCAGCCCCGTCAGAATTTCCCCAAGACAAACACGGCACTATACAGCTCATCGTTATGACAGCAAAACAATCACTTTTAGTAGCTATCATTTAATATATGGCAGATGCTGCCCCCTGCGCGTAAGGGCTTACTTGGAAAGTAAATGCATTTCTCTCTCAGTTTTAGTTTTATCTATGAGGTTTCCAGAAGACATCCTTTCCTCTACGCCTCAACCATCCTTTCTGTCGCTCTCCGGTATGATGAGATGATGAAGAACTGCTGTGGAAGCGCTGAGGACCACACTCATAACCTGGAGGAATGCTTTCGGAGCCAGGTATTCCACCGCAGGGCTTTGGTTTATGAATGTGCAACCAGGGGCTTTACTATAGCTAAACAAATACTGAAGCAGAGCTAGCAGCCGATTCTTTTTCGGCATCTGAACCTGATATTAGGATTTGCCTTGTAAAGACAGGCTGAAATCAGACTTAAATGCTCTCTTGAATTATAGCTTGGCACCCTGCAAGGTGGTGGGCAGCAGGCAGCTGTACAGGGAGCCCAAGGCAGTCCCCACGCCCTGCAAAAGCATCATTGCCCGCCCCAACTCCGCTACCTGCACTGGGTTTGTCGTAAGGATGCCAAGAGAGGACGTGGTGCTATGCCTAGCGCAGAAGTCTGGGTTTTTTTTCCTGTCGATAGCCCCATGACACATCTTCTGCTCAGCCGAGCGTTTGCACTGCTGAGACAGGCCCCACACGTAACTGGTGTCAGAAGTTCAGCGCAAACTAGCTGTAACGGTGGAAAATAAGCACGGGCAACCTGCCCTTGCTGACTGGCTGAATACGCCTTTCACGCAGCTTGGCTGGGCTGCGAGGGATGGCATAGTTTAACATTAGCTCATGGTAATGCAAAGCCAGTCATGTAGCTCCCAGATGACGATTTCTTCCCCTGTGCTAAAAACACTGAACTATTGTCTAAAAGGGTTTGGTTTATTTTCTCAGAACACTTAATTAATAAATGCCAGTGACTAAATAGCAAGCACAACAGTTAGTTCATATTGCATCTTGGACAGCAGTTTTCTTTCACTATTTAAAAAATGCCCGTTCAAAAAACCGTCGCCGCAGTAGTTTTAGCATAAAGCATTGTATTTTCTAGCACTTTCACGGTCTGCAACTTCCTTCTACCAGGCACCAGAGGTGGTGAAGCCAGTAAGAGAAGATGGCCTGAGGCAGGAACACACATGTGAAATCCTGAAGAAGTTCGGGGAGAGGACCTTAAAGGCTCTGTGAGTCTTCCCCATGTTTATCACTATTTTGAAATAAAGCGCGGATGTTGCATGTTCGCTGTGGGTGGCTCCTCAGCTGCAGGCAGTGCAGTGACCCCAACTACCAGCCATGTCCTTTTTGTGTGCCGGTCACTACTGGCATCTAACGAGGAACACAGGTTAGGAGTACAAGTTTATGCAGGACAGCAGTCACCGTTTCCCTAAAAACAGCCATTAGCTTTCAAAATCTAAACCCAGAGGCCGAAACTAACACATCTCTGTGACAAAAGTTAGAGTGACCGTGAGCAAACCACAAGTCATCTCTCTCAACCATTTCTGACACAAGGTTGCTCCTGTAGTGTCACGCTCACCTACCTCACGGCTTTCCAGCACCTCACGCTGAAATTCACCCAGGATCCGAAGATAACTCGGAAAACCTCAGCTATTGGCTACAAGGGACGGTTATTTGTTAACTTCAGTGGGAGCAGGGACAGACCGTTCCCGCGCAGTTTGGATACCCCCTCCGCAGAAGAACCACGATAGCTGTCACAGTCTCACCCTATGAATATAAACAGTAACTGGTTTTCTTCCTTGTAGGAAACTTGCTCAGATAAGCCAAAAATTCCCTAAAGCCGATTTTGTTACTGTTAGCAAACTTGTGATGGATATTGCCAACACGCACAAGGACTGCTGTCGTGGGGATATGCTGGACTGTATGCACAAAAGGGTAAAACTCATTTAATATTTATATGCTTGCAGAAATCAAATGCACTTTTAGTGTTAAGTATTTTTTTCCCCTCCTGTGCTGTACTGATTGCTCTCCAGAACTGGAGTTCAACTCTTCAGTCTAAAAACCTGGTTGATTTTCCCATTTGGTTTTTCCTGGTTTGAAGGCATCAAAGGCAGGAAGATCACTTAGTGACTAAAACGACCTAACGCTGCCTTCAGCGGATTTGGTTGCAGCTCCCGGCTGTGCCATAGATTCTCTGTGCAACTTTCGGCAAGATGCACTATCTGCCTATCCTCTGTTCTCTACCTTCTTCTAAGATACCAAATCCATTTATCTCACTGCTTGCCTGTGGTGTGTAGCGAGACAGCCAACTTCTCCGTTTAGCTGGTAACCTAGTAGCACCTACCAAACAGCAAGCAAGGGACTGCAGCAAGCTGATCAACAGGACTTCCGTCTTCCTTATTCTGCCAGGTGTCTGTGGCTTTGGCCAGCCACCCCTTCTCTTTGGGAGTCACCTTCTCTGTCTGTAAAATGGAGGTAAAAACACTGATCCAAAAGAAAAAAAAAAACCAAAACCTGGTAAAAATATCCTTCCTTCCCCTTTTCGCTTTACAGGAAGCGATTCTATACTATGTCTGCACCAACCAAGACATCCTCTCAAGTAAAATTAAGCAGTGCTGCAAAAAGCCTCTCTTACAAAGAAGTGAATGCATAGTTAATGCAGAAAATGATGACAGACCTGCAGACTTGTCCCCCCACATCAGGGAGTTTATAGAAGACAAAGGAATATGTGCACGTTTTGCCCAGGAAAAAGATGCACACTTAGCCAGGTAACGTGGGCCGTCTTCTACTCTTTGATTTTGCTGTTTCAGTACTTGGGTTAAAAGATGACGGTTTGGACATTAAAGCCCAGCTCAGCAGCCTCAGGTCTGTCTGCCTGTGGGCACGTAGGCATGGGATACCGTGCAGGCTGATCTTAGCGGAACACCACTCGACCCTAGAAGGTACGGAACGGGAGTAAATGCAGAACAGGGCACGACTGTTATTTCAGAGACAAAAATTGAAGAAATGCATGTGAAATTTGGGTGCTATCAGTTCCGATCTCAGGCCCAAATACCGCTTTGATGCACTTTTAAATGGGAATTCAAAAACACTCGTTTAAGTCAGACTCACGTCTTGATTCCAACAGGATTGGTCCATTTCTGTTCTAGCTGCGTTCCTTTGTGCCACAAAGCCCTGATCCTACCTGTAGTAAACTTGGGCAAGAACGCCACAGGCTGCATCAGGAACAGCATTGAACCCTCAAGAGAGAATTCACTTCGAAGAACATGCATGGCTCCCATTTATGAAAAGTGCAGCAAATCGATTGGGCTCGACCGCTGTGCAGGGTGACTGCTTCAGCGGAGCTAATCTTTACAGCATCTACAGAGAAACGGGTCTCTAACTGGAACTTACTTCAGTATCATTCAGATAGGAATAAAAAAAAAGCAAAACCCAAATCCTCGCAAAGCTCTAAGCTATGCTTGACCCAGGCTAACCCTGAGCTGGGACTGTTACACGCGCAGGACTTGCTCAGGCGATGCTGGGCTCAGCCAGCCACCTTTCATCTGGTTCCCTTCCAGGCTGAGATGCTGTGAAATTCTCTGTTCGGCCAGACGTCAGACAAAGCCACCCTGAAAGCACCCCTGCTGTCCTTACCATCCCTGGCCTCCTGAGGGCAGTTGTTCGCTTTATCTCTAATTCCCAATACTCCACATATTGCAGGTTTCTGTATGAATATTCCAGGAGACACCCTGAATTTTCTGCTCAAATGCTTTTAAGAATTGGTAAAGGATATGAGGACCTGCTGAAAGAGTGCTGCAAAACCGGTGCTCCGGACGACTGCTGCAGCAGAGGGGTGGGTGCCCTTGTGCTTCACACGACATGCTGACCCATTCCAGCATGTGACCACATGGCTGGTTCTGGCTAAAGAGTATCCCTGCTCCAAGTCTAGAGCGAGTACCCACAGCTCCCGTAACAAGCCTAGCCAATATTACAAGGCCAGACCGATTCCCATGTGGAAAAAGCGCCAGAGCCTTCACAATCTTCAGCTGTGAAGCAGTTGAACGTGGATAGACAGATGCCGGGAAAGGGACAGAGCTAACGTTTCTGTGAGCCCTGCTCCCTTTTGGGCTCCCGAGCAGCGCCCAGCGCCCTCTCGCAAATGTCAAAAGGCATTTACGGCTATTGCTCACATAGAGACAGTGGTGGTGTAAGTATCTGAAGTTAAGAGCCACGCTGTGTCTCCGACCTAGCCTTCCACCAGTGACACAAAATTAAATACTTCAGGGTGGTTGAAGGTGGGCATTTATCACATTCAGGCAGTTTAGAGAGGTTTCAGACAGAAGACGACATTCTCACGGAATGAAAAATGGGTAGTGTACCTATCAGGTGAGAGGTAGTTATAGATATCCAGGCCTCATCATGAGGCAATAGGGCATTCTGCAATCCTCCTGGTACTATGACTCCTCAAATTGATTTACTTTTTCAGGAGGAAGAACTGAAGAAACATATTTATGAAACTGAAAGCGTCATGAAGACGAGCTGTGACATTTACAAGGAGAAAGGAGACTACTATTTCCAAAACGAGTATTACTTTTTTATATGGTTACATTACTCCCGTACCAGCTGGGCACAACTCGGGCTGGAGTAAAGCCACACATGTCAAAAAAAGCTAGGCTAATAGACACCACTTGAATATTTGGACCAATATATTAATGGCTTCTAGGATTCTTTAATCAGCTTTTCCAAGACAATGTTCTGGCCTCTCACAAGTTGTCTCCTTAAGCCAGCTCACGAAGCAGTGAAGCGACAACTCCATCTAGCTCCTGTCCGTGTTTGCTGTGATGTTCTTGCTTTATAGCTGCGTTTTGAGCTGAGAGCTCTAACTTGAGTCATAAATTTGGCCAGAAGACAGGTGCTGTGTCTTGTGCAAAAGGCTTCACTCCACCTGGCTCCTGCAGCAGATGTAAACATTAACAATTTTAACAAACATCCAACTAGAGAAGGCAGAGCAAAACACAGCTACCTGAACCATGTGCTATGCTTAAGTGCAACATGCCAGCAAGAGCCTCCTGGAGGAGCTTTGGCCCTGATTTGCAACGTTAACGAGCACATGCCTGACTTCGAGAGTGCGAGCCATCCCTATGAAACCTCTGAACTGCTTGCATACTCCAAGTTAGGCTTCAGCAAGCCTTCTCTGGGGAGGTATATCGGGGCTTTTTGCACTCCTGAGCATATTTGGTCTTTAAAAGACCTTTGGAACTAGAGATTTCAAAAAAACCTGGTGGGCTGCTTCTGCCTGTTGTATCAGTTGTTGAGGTTTTCCTGGCCATGATGGTTAATAAGTACGGTTTTGCTAAAAAAAAACAAAACACAAGTGAACTTCTTTGAGCTCATCTTCTGCCCTCATCTAGTCTGCCAAGAAGTCACTCGAGTTCAGTTTTGCTCTTAGACAAGCTCCCTACACTCCCAGGGACGAGAAAAACACGAGAAAAACCTATGTACCATCTGGTAAGAAAGCCCACCAAGGTATAACTGTGGATGTTACCGCTAATTTTACTTGTTTAACCTGCTAAGAGACTGGTCCGAGAAAGGGGAGAGCTCAAACTGAGCACGCTTACACTTGCCTATATGAGTTTATCAACACCAGGCTTAGTCCTGCCCTTGTCCTAAGGAGTGTTCTGTGGGCTTTGGCTGGAGCGTTACACGTGCGAAAGCGGTGCCTTGCTCACTGCTGCCTGGTGGAACAAAAGCACCAGTATCAAAGAAATTATCCTTTCAGGCTTCTCATGAGCTTCACCAAGAAGATGCCTCAGCTGACATCTGCAGAGCTGATAAAATTCACCAAGCAAATGACTACAATTGGCTCCAAATGCTGCCAGTTAAGCCCGGACAAGCTACTGCCTTGTGCAGAGGAAAACGTGAGTATTTTTCTTCCGTATCTTGGTCCTACTTTTTCTTGAAACTCTGCCACAAATTCTGCTGCCAGCAAGGTCCGAGAGCTTGGAGTAAAGGTAAATGAGGAAAATGTTCACTGAGCTATAGAGCTGGCCTGAAGATGTACTTCCAGACACATGCCTGAAGTACGCGTAACTCAGCACCATTGAAGTCAATGCCTGAATTAAACTACAGGAGGATCAGGAAATTGTCAGGCTGGTGCTAGGCATATAACGGTTACGCAGCGCAGGCAGCCCGACCCTGTTCCCATCCTTCCTAGGTGCCTGAAGCTGTAGTGCTCTAAAGAAAGGATCAGTTTTGTATAGCTCTTCCATACGAATTCTCCAGGCCCATAAATCAAAGTACTTAAAAAGCTACAGCCTGTCCTCCAACCCCCCATTTGTGCATCGGCGCCTTTACAAGAGCAGCCAAACATACTCACAGAAATCCCGCCGATGAAAACAAATCAAATGCAAGCATGGCTTTATGAAGAAACCCCATCGTTTCTATGCGCAATGGACAGTTCTGAAAACTGCATATACATACTCGTTCTGAAAATCTGAGCCATTTTTGCACTGACAGAAGTTGGCATTCAGTAAAAATATAAACTGTAGTAAAAATATAAACTGTTACCTGTCTTACAAATGGTTTAATTTCAATTCTTGGTTCCTTTTTATAACTTTAGTCAGAGCAGCATATATTTCTGGGATTTTTGAAAACGAAAAAATAATGTAGCTTTTTTTTTCACCTCTCTTGGTAAAGCTGGATCTCGTGCTTGGAGAAATATGTAGAAGACACCTGGCCGACCCTATAAACCCAGGAGTTTGCCACTGCTGTAGTAGCTCCTACGCCCTCAGGAGGCCGTGCATGGGGAAACTAGAAATCGATGAGAATTACGTGCCCTTATCGTTGACTCCCGGTCTGTTCACTTTCCACGAAGACTTGTGTACAACTGAAGAGGAAAAGTTACAGCACAAGAAGCAGGAGTAAGACATGCCTGGTTTACTCTGTTAACCCTGTGTTTCTTATACTTACCCTGGCAATGTTCACGCTTCCCTTGTCCACTCTGTGTGGCCGCCTTCTGCACTGCGCTGTGGAAAACCAGCCAGAGCCCCCCTCAACCCCTCTTCAAAGCTCCTTTTCTTTCCTCTCACGCTACTCCCAGTTTCTTCTGGTATCTGGTTCAACCTACATTTTCCTGCCTTAAGTGAGAATAAAGTAATTTTCAGAGGTGGGTAACTCCACCAGTATGTATGCCGCCAGAATGGAAGAAGTAGGTGTCCAAAGTTAGGCCTGGTAAACGTGCCCTCCCACCGTCCCCTATGGGAACTGCACAAGGCACTGCATAAAAAGATACCAGAAGAACAAGGAAGCTACTGCCTCAAGTCCTGCATGACCTTTATGGCTTAATTAGGGCTCATTTCCCACAATGGGAAAGCCCAGGCATTTTTTCCCTATCCCATGCACTCCTTCAGTACGAGCAGCTCTGGTGGTTGGTTGCCTTGGTCAGAGAAAACTTGCACTATGGCCCCCCACTCCACTGTCACCGCAAGGAAAAATAAACCTTCTTTGGCCCTTAACTTGGGTTGTGGCAAACCCACGCCGTCCTGGACCCTCTGGAGTGGTGCACAACACTGAAACCATCTGCACAGTTTATTCATAGACACTCACGGTGGAGCAACTCCGAAAACAAGCTTTTATATTCTATATCATAGGGGAGCGGGGTGCATCTTTGCTCCCTGCTGCAAACATCTACCTGGGTGGTGAATAAAAATTAAAAAGCTGTAGAAAGGAAGTGGGCAGTGACAGAAGAGGGACTGTGCAGGACCAGCATTTGAGAAATGCTGCGTAATTTCTCAGTTACGCTTACCTCCCAGCTTCACAGGGCTTGCTTTGCTTTTCTTGCAGAATGCTCATCAACCTCATCAAATACAAGCCCCAGATCACACAGGAACAGCTGACCTCCGTCACGGCGGCCTTTACTGCCATGAGGGAACAGTGCTGCAAAGATGGAAACCGCGAGGCGTGCTTTGTGAAAGAGGTATCGTTTCTGGTTTCACCCACACGTTCTCAATCGAAATGGAAACATGGGGTATACCCAAGAGCATAAAATTCTCCATTAAGCAGCCAAACCAAAGCCTGACTAGCCAGAATTCCTGCCGTTACATTTCCAAAGACACACTTTATTGCCTGCACAGTAGATATGTGTACCAGCCCAACGATCGCTAGAGAAAACTTACCTAATTAGTCTTGTGTTTGTGTGCAGCAGTTTATAGGTACAGAGCTCAGCTACATCTGTTGCTTCTGGGGAGTCCCTGGGACTTGCGCTGTTAAGGATATGGGTGAAGGTTGTTCCCTGGCTACAGTTCTTAACTGAATTTCTCTTGGAAAGTTCCTCTGCAATAGGGAGAGAAAAGATATATTCAAATTTTAGATCAAAACATTTTCCCTGTTTATTCTCCCTACCTGGGTTTTCCTCCTATCTTTCCTATGTTATTTGATCTCACTGAACTTCATACTGCAGAGCTCCTCGGGCTTCTCTTTACCCTCCAGTAAATCTGCTTTTGCCTACTTCTCATCTCTCTCTCCAATATATTCCTTAACTGAACTTCAACAGACCATCCACAACCCTTGAGCCCTGCTCTCTTTTCCTCAGTCTTTGCTTTGCTTTAAATGATAAAATACAGAAAATTCTGTTATTAATAAGAAATTTCCACCTCTGAATACACGCAGACAGCATACCTACAAAGAAGCATTCTACTAACCCTTCCTAATAGGACCATATTTCAGTATTTTTCCAACAAATACCAAATCTTCTAAGGCAATGCGAGTTGAAGAGTGAAAGCAAAACGAGCGATATATACACACTGCGTATCCGGTGTTTGTACACAACATGCAAAGATTATAAAACATTACCTACTGCTGCCATACTCAATTACCTTGTTCCCGAGTACATCATCTTCCTGACTCTATTGCTCATCAGTATATTGCTTTTTTTCCAGGGTCCAGAACTCATTAAAAGAAGTGAAAAAATGTTGTCGGCATAAAAAGCTTGCATCACGTATTGGAAGATACTTGCTGAATGATAGGAAGTCACACACCTTAACAGTGAGCATGTCTTTTCTAAGTGTTCGTGAAGTATAAACAGGAACATATTATTTGTCATAGCGGAGAAAACTACGTTGTGGCTCTTTACTCACAAATCTCATGAAGTCATGACTGTTTACACCAGCTACAGTTCTGCCACCGTCTGATCTGCTGCTGTGAACAAGGTAAAAGAGGTGCCTCAGAATAAAACATTCAATTTCCACACAGAACCTGCTGAGCTGTGGAACTGTAAAGCCTGGTCTGCTCGCAGAGCTCAGCTCACCCCAAAATTCAACATGGTTTAATTAAAGATGGAGGAGAAACCCGTATGCAAACTTCATCTCTGGCTTCTACCACTTGAATTCAAAATGATCAAGGATATGGAAAATTTCAAACAAACACAAGTAACTTAAAGCCAGTTTAAGTCCAGAGGGAGGGTGCATCACCTAAAAGAAATCCACTGAGTGAGTGAGTTAAATGGATGGAAATTCAGGGCTTAGATGTGGCCACCATCTTACGTTACAGAATATTATCTAATACCAAATAGTCACAGACACCAAAACAAAGAAAGGCGTCTTAAATCTTAAGCTTTCAGTGCATAAACACAAATGGGATCAAATTAAGAAAATCTGCCTGTAACCGCTTCTGAATTATGTTTCCATAGCCAAATAATTGTTTTGGCATTTTAATAACAGTGTCCTTGAGACACAACACATGCACTCGCTAATATGGGCTACTCTAAGGGAGTTGCCTTTAAGCACAGAACACGATTATTTTGGCCATGCCAAGGCAGACGAGAAAAGTGAAACGAGAAAAGTGTCATGGAAAGGACAGAAAATGAACTGCTGAAACACCTGGTCAGCAGACGGATGTTTAGAGAAAGCACCAGAAGGCTGCCAAATTTACACTCCAGGTGGTTTGGCACAAAACCAGCTTTTGGGTTCTTGCTTTCTTTTTACATTAAAGGAAATTAGAAGGCAAGTTGAGAATCATATCCATAAGAGTACTAAAAGAAAGAAGTTTTTTCTGGAAACCTTTGGCTCGAAAGCAGAGATACACAGGGATCAGATTCTTTCGGTGGATGTACCTAGCAGTAGTTATCGTAGGAGCATTTCAAAATATCTGTAAGATAAAGAAACATTGCCCAAACAAACTTCTCAAAATGCAAACCCAGCGTAAAGGATAACTGTCAGAGAGAAGGTTTCAGAGTCAGCTTGAAGGGGTCGGCCAAACTGAGTCCCATCGGGATCTATCCTGTATGTGCTGCTAGGCAATATTTTGGTTAAGGATATAAATAACGAGAAGAAAAACCATTCATTAGATTTGTGGCTGACTGCAAGATGGAGACAAGCTGTTGCAACTCCCTTAGCAAAATTCTAAATGTCAAAATCATCTTGGCAAATTAGAGAAATAGCCTAGAAAAAACCCAGCTACGTTCTACGAGGACAAATTTAACATGTGACATAGGTACGATTGAGCAGCTGCGCCATTTCAGTACAGGAAAAGTTCTCACTAGAGTTGTGCGGATAACGACGCAGTTGCAACAAATCACAAGCCGACCAAGAGCCACCAATGGTTTGCTGCTAATTCAAGTATAACATTGCACTTGTGTAACGGGGTACAGGCAGAAGGACAGATAAAACAAAAGCACGTATCACGGCTTCATTTGCTCACCTCTGGTAAGGACTTAGCTGGAACATTAGGACTAATACTGGAGCATTAGGTCTTGGGTACCTCACTTCTAGAAAGCGTTTCTCTGAAAAGAAAACAACGGTAACGGTCAATGAGCCAGGAAACACGAAGAGGAAAGCTAAAGTAGATTGGGGTTGCCTGGTTTAAGAAAAAAGGCTGCAGGAACTTGGAAATCTTCATGTACTGAAAAAGAGCGATCCCAGGACAAAAGGCAGTCAGTACCTGGTAAGGGGAACAAAGCACCGGCATCGACCATCTGGGAACGGTGGGGAGCAGCGAGACACACGAATATTTCACAGGCTTTATCCAAATATCAGTGATGTTTCCAATACCAAAACAATGAGTAGGTGGCCACCTTGGGCTTGTCTCAGCACTGTTTAAGATTTTTATGTTCTGATGAAGACTGGTCTTCTGGAATTTGGGGGTAGTTTGGATTTTCAGTATTGGGTTGGGCTTATTTTTTGGTTCATTTTTCATTTGTTTGGGTTTTTTGTTGTTTTTTTTGGTTTTTTTTTTTTTTTTTTCAAAATCTAGTGATGCCTAGGGATTTTTCTCATGGGGTAGCTTAGTAGTACAAATTCAGGTAAAATATATCCTCTAATTGCTGTCTTTATGTTAATGGCTTAGGCTCCGAATTCAAAAGCAATCCCTGTTGTGTCTGTCACTACTGTTTTCATTGCTGTCTTACCTTGAGTATGCAATAATGCTTTGGAATAAATTCTTCCCTGTTATTGTCTGTCAGCAACAATTCACTTAAACAAGCAGATTATGCCCAAAGAACTAACACCACAGCGAAGTCACCACCTTATTTCACTCTCCCTTACAACCCAGCAGACTCCAGAACATCTGTGCCATGTTCCATAGTTATTTTCCAGCATCTTTCAGTCCCAATTCAGGAGGACAAGAGAAGTATAAAGGATTCAAGTATTTCACACCAGAGGGCAGCAAGAATGGCTCGATTTAGGCGTTGTGTACATGCATAGAGTATTGGAGAACCTGCTTGAGACCACTTTCTCTTATCCGCATGGTCTGTGTATTGATTTCTCCTTAACCCAGATCAAGGAATTATGAATATTTCATATTCTGATATTTTCATACTGCACCTTCATACAACTACTTAACCCTTTCTGTAACAGAACATGCCACAGAAATAGCCTACTCTGTGTAAAAAATTAAATACTTTTTCCTTCTCCAAATGAGAAACAGGTGCCGCAACACAGGCAGCCATGTCCCTAGCACCTGCCATTTTCTCTTGAGTGCAGACTATCGTATTTCCCTGCTCAGGAATTTGAGTTGTCTGAATATGGCTTTGCAAATGGCTCCCAATTTGTTCCTTTTGGTAATTTAAGCAGAACAAAGGCAGAAATCCAGACGAGGAGGTCTGTTCCCACTCTAAACAGCACCATTCCCATAGTGCTTCAATAGAGGCAGCTGGTGCTTGAAACATACCTGGCTTCAGAAGAACTAACACTCCCTCCGTAACATGGCTGAAACGGCCAGCTTCTCCTTGGGTTTGGGGAAGAGCTCGGCTGTGGTCTACTTCAGACTTGCCTGAAATTTCCCCTTCCCTCCAGGTCTAACCTGTGATGTTTTAGGGCGAGTTTCACACCTCCTAGAACTTGGCCAACATCTGTTTGAAGGGGTCCCTGGGGAAGCTTCCGTGACACTTGTGTGCATACCTCTGTTTCAAGGAACATATATTTGCACCTCTAAGGCAACCGTTACATAATACGATGCATCTTGATAGCTGAGCTATTTTTATTTCTCCCCTCTGTGCTTCCTCGCCGGTAATTGTTTTCCTGGGCAGGATTATAAAGAGACCGTACATTGAAGCAAAGCCCTTGCCCCAACCACAACAGCTTCAATTAGCACACTGACTTCTAATTTTTAAATTACCATCCAAGTAACAGGATCTCAGGCAGTGTTAAGTTTCCCACATTTGATTCATTCCGCATCAATGTGCAGAACATGTTGCCTAGAAATGATTCCCTCCCTTTCACAGTGTTTATCTTGTTATCTGCATAAGCCAAAGGCAGCTGAGGCAAAACACAGTTACAAAACACAAACTAATACAGGAGGGCAATTAATTGTGCACAAATTAGATTTTATTTACATCTCTACAATTTGAGCTTTAAAATTCAGCACGACTCAACCAGACAGGACCCGATGGCTGGCTCCTGTACACTGCGCTGGGGCCACAATGTCCCAAACCACGTCTGTGGGAAGGACGCCAACCTGGCCCTGTCCGGGCTGCGAGGTTCAGCCTCTCACTGAACACTTCTCGTTTCCATCTTCAAATATAAAACACAGGAGTAACACAGAATCGTTTGTTTCAACAACAACAGCAAATGCTGAGGTGCCTTCCAGGACCCAATCTAGCAGACACAACAGTATTTAGTCAGAGTTCTTACTTTGCAGTTCAAGAGCTATTTCAGAGGTAGATTCCCTCTTATGCTTAAGAGCCGAGTAGCTATTAAGTGGGAAGGTTTCCATTTATGTTTTTCTAACTGCAGCTCGAAGCTTAAGCAAGTTCGGCATCTACCAATCTGAGGGCGGTAGGATTTCAGGTCTCTCTTGCACAGGTAGGGTTTGGGGTTTTTAGTGTGAAAAGCCTAACTGCAATCTTAGATACATAAATACCTTTTGCCACTTACCTCTGCTGAGAAGCTTCCTCCTAATATAATTCAACATTTCTCTAGTAGAAGGAAAACTGTATACTTAATTTTCGTATTTTCTGCACGATTAACATATAGGTCATTGCAACATTTTTCTTAAATGCTAGACTTTTAGTAATGGTTTGTAAATTAGTAGGTTTTAAAGCCTTGTGCTTTTCAGGTTTTTTTCCCCTCTACCTTAAGTTTAAAGCTAGACTCAGCATCTCTCTTTGGTGGGATTTAGTGCATCTCCTTAGGCCGTTCCCAACTTGTATTGCAGAGCTGTGGAGGAGTGGGTTCAGTTTCAGTTGCATAATTATCAAGAGAAACTTCAGCACTTGGCACACCCCTGTGCTTTAAGTGCTCTTCAATCATGGCACATTCAAGCAAACCAAATGGCCAAGGCGGCGCGGCACGTGGGTATTCGCCACAGGCCATCCACATCAAACAGTGGTCTCTGTTTTTTTAACAGTTCTACTATCAAGGTGCTGGCATATCATAATCTTCTCTTTTCTGTACCTGGAATGGAGAGAGAATGCATTTAACTAACACAGAATCCTGCAAAAATTGAACTCTAATTCTAATGTGCTAGTTGAAGGCTGGAAAAGGCTGTTATGAAAGCTTTTCTGATAGAAAATGGCAATTGCTTCCCCCCCGACCCTCTCCCCCTTTACATTTCCTGGCTGCTGTGATTCAAAGCCATTATCAGATGGCCATTTGGTAACATCCACAGCTGGTATAGACTCTCATTGCTTTTGACCTCAGGACTCAAAATATATGTTCAGAAATACCAGTGCATTTCTAACTCGTACCTGTTGTGCATTTTGAGCTACTGTCAGAAAAACTTACGCCATTTATCAGACATGAAGTTTTAAAGGGACATGAATTTGCCACTAATCTAGCTTAAATGCTACGCTACCTAAATAGTACCACAGTACGTACTGCATTTACACTTTCCATGATAATACACAGCAGCAAGTAGAGACTGAGGAACCAAGTCTAAGACTCAGAAGACAAACCACATATACAGAAGTGACCCTGAGCATCCGAATTCTGGGAAAATCGCCCCATGTGTACGCAGTCGGTATTTATAACAGCAACAGCTCATCTGGGAATGCAGGATGTAGAAAGGATAATAAATGCCACCAAGTTCCACTTACATGCTCACGGCACAGTGTTCTAACTGCACCCTGCTCCGTAACTGCGTTCACCTCTTGAGCCAAGCCATAACTGTGAATGTTATCCTGGACTCCAAGTGACCCCACTCATTTTACTTCTATTTACCTTGCAATTGTCTGTTTAATCTCATCTTCTTCTTCTTGATTTAGTCTGTGCAGAATTGACTCCAAAAAGGGAAGATGAAATTGAATATACTGAGCAACCTATCAGGATGACAACAAGAAACGCCCATTAGCGAGTAAGCTTACTGGGAAAAATGCTGTGACCTATTAGAAGTGCTGAGATACGTACATCACTGCTGATCTCTTCCACATCACTGTCCATAAGAAAAAATTTGGCAGCCTTCTCTGAGGGCCCTTGCAAGAGTCTGTGCAGTAAAGGAACGTCCCAACTCCTCAGCTGCTTCTTTTCTGGGATTTAAAAGACATAAGTCGTGATGCACAGAACATACAACAGTGCCTCTAGGTACCTCATGCAATCAGTAGGGTTTTTTTCTTGACAACGATCCTACACTTGGCTGAAGTGCAATGATTAGGTACTTAAACAAGTCTAAGACATCTGCAGGAGGATGTGGCACCTAACTTACACTAGGCCTTTTCAAAGAAATTGGTAGATGCAACACAAAGGAGTTGCGATTTGGGCAGCCAAGTAAGCATTTAAGAGACTGATCCCAGGCCCATCAGCTTGACCGTGACTCCGTAAGACAAAACCTATTTCGTAATTTTCAAACACCATTTTAACTTTGTATTTTGACATTTAAGGTCTAAGCCCATCAGTTCTCTCTCCCCTTCTTTCAGGTATTTCTTCTCATCAAGATAAAATTTCCTTCTTCCTGAAGGAATACAGAAGGCTGTGTTGCAGAAGTAAACATTTTCCACTGAAAAATGAGTACTTGAACTGGGCATCTGCAAACCAGGACTGCCATCCAAAACGGTCAACTGAAGTATCCCACAACACCACCAGCGGAACCTGGCATCCCACGGTTGCAGTGTGGCTGTGCAGAACGGAAGTTAGAGGAGAAGACCACCATCTTAAACACAGCTTTTAAATACAAAGGCCTGTTTAGCTGAACCAACCATACCGGCAGCACGCCGAAAGCTCCCAAGACTGTTACTCAGATTTTCCTCTCCATCAGCGGACCACACATCTAAGGGATCGCCAGCCACAATGCCACACCACACCCACAGTCTGAACAAGGACAGATGGCTGTGAGGAATCCCATCACTCTGAGTTAAGCCACCCACACTTACCTCCTGACGCATGGATAATGTAAAGTGCAAATTCACATGGGCTGTTTTCTATCTGTTAAACAAACAAAAAAGTCTATTCAGATTGATTGATACACTTTCCCAGCATTTCACTGCCGGCAGATACTCTCTGTGCTTCTCAACTCAGGTATTTAAATCTACATGCGAGACTGGGATGCTGCCTGTGGAAAGGTACTGGATTTGGATAAGAAGGAAAGCTATGCTGCCATGTTCATTGTCCCTGTACCCCACTACTCATGGTTGCTTACGTTGCCGTATTGCCTAATCAGTGACATACCCTCTTAAGCAACACCAGATCGTTACAGTCTCATTTCCTTGGAGCATCCTTAACGGCTTCATTCAACTTGCTTTTCAGGCAACTCGCCTATTTGCCACAAGTATTACCCATCAGGGTAAAACCCTCTGATCGCTTCCTATCCACTTGCCTGCACAGAGAATAGCAGTCTTTTTGAACACCTATTTTTCAACTTAGTTTCTACAACCTGCTCTGTAATTCCATTCCTTATGTTATGATTCATAGAAACCAACTTGTTGTCTTAGTATTACACTACCAAGTCAAACTGTATGAAGTAATTCTGCAACAGCAACATCTTTAGACAAGTCAGAGAATAATTTATCCAAAATTGTACACCAAGAAGCTATGTAGACTAACGATATTGAAAAACATATAGCACCAACAGTAAATACGTTTCTGATCGATGAAAGATGGTACAAAAACACTCCAAGAAACAAAACCGTCACTTCAGGCTGCACAGCACTGATCTTGAGCACTAGTTTAATTGACTTTCTGGAGCTTTCTATGTGCCTGGATCTAACAGAATGTGTTTCCCACCACTCAGTATCAAAGAGGATTCCCTTTTGTTTTAAGTAAAATACAATTACTGGTGCTCATCGCTAGAGGGAAGCATGGCCACGTGCATTAAACAAACATCCTTCCTCCATGCTGGGAAATACTGGAAGTGCAGCAGTGTTTTTCCCTCCTGTGTGACTTTATAGAGGAGCAGTTCCGTAGTTCTTCCTTCACTGCCCGCTACACACCCAATACCTTTTCTAGACTCAAATAGCCATGTAACAATTCTAAAATTAACCCAACCCATTCCTTAAAAATGGCCATGTGGGTTTTTTTTCTCTGCTCCATTCTATGCACTATCCCCCTCCCAGTGATTTCCTGCCTTGCACGCAGCACTGGCGTGTCACACGAGTTAACATTTCTAGAAGACAGCTGCACTTGCTTGTGCTAACACGCAGTTACCTTAAACTTCCGAAGCAATTGTTCTATTACTTGTCTTGTTCTCATCTGGCTGTTGATTCTTATTTTGGTTTCTGATCCAAAAGCTGGAGTAAAAACCGATGTCTAGGAACAAAAACAGCAGCAAAAAGGTTTGAGTATGGGGCCTGGTGTACTCAACAGCTAAGACTCAAATGGATATAAACCAGCACAGCTCTAGTACCAAGCAAGCTGCCAGGTGTGCTGCCACTGTTGCCATAAAGCAGATGGCGGGCAGTGCCCTCAGGAGAGCACCCTGGTATGCAGGACCGCTGTGGGCCCCCACCATGCAGGGGACACACACACTTGAAAGCCACCTTCTGAAGCAGAGCCCCAAAAGAGACCGCAGGGGTTGAGCCCACGGCCCAGTGACACCAGCCTGGCCATGCAGCGGGGTGTGCCCCTCCTGGCTAAGGGGCGCAGGGGAGGTCCAGAAGCTTGCTGGATATTTTTATCTGCCCCAGTACCCAACCTCAGGTAATCAAAGACAAGCCTAAAGATACATACCTCATAGTTGTAGAAGTGGCCATTAATTGAAAACCTGTGAGTGTCGTCTTCTGTCCTCGCTATCATGGGGAACTCGGTCCTGCTCCGCACAGCTGCAGCATTGCGGACAGCCCTGGGCAGGGTAGCGCAATCGTGTTCCTGCTCGCCCTTGGACTTCAGAGTGCGGCTTTCGTAACATGAATAACCTGGACAAAATCAAACTGCATCAGCATGTTGCACAGCTGCTCTACCCTCCTTGCCATCCTTCCCACAGGAAGAAGGTTCTTGGAGGGTTTGGGTTCGTTCCCTCCCCGCCCCAAATTATTTTTTTCAGGTCGGGGGGCAGTGGGAGAGGAGCAAGGCCTGGGCATATTGCGCAGAGGAAAAGGCTATCTGCAGCGGCCACAGTTAGCTACTGTGTTCACTTCTTGGGAATGATTTCTGTGGTGAAAGCACAGCCCATTGGCACTAGTGGTTTGAAGAGTTATCTGCACAGCACTGTTCTCACTAGCCATATGTCGGGGGTTTGTTAGCATGTAACAGATACTCAGAGACTGAAAGATATACTGGTAAGGAAGGCCTAAGGCATCAAATTATTCTTGCGTAGTCACAGAAAAAAAAGCATTTTTAGCGAACATAAGAGCACCGACACTAACTTTTCTCAAGGTTTGGCTTTTCTTCAGTAGATTTCAGTGTCTCCCCACTAATATGATGTAGATCATCAAATTCTCCCCAGCGTGTCATTCCCCTGGAATACCAAACACATTTATAGTTGGTTACTCCTCATTAACTCAGTGATTTCAGTTTACCCTGTAGCCAGGCTTCATGTAACACATTCCTATCCCTGTTCAAAATTTTATAGAACACAACTACAGACTTCAGTGTGGTATTTCAAGCCAACAACAATCTCACTTTTTGTCATAATAAAGTTAGTTACTAAAATGTGGTATGACTAGGGATCCCAAATTTAACACAATCCTCTCTAGAGCCCGTTGTCCATCAACCATGGACCTTAAATCAACCTTAAATGATTGGCAGTAATTTTTATCTCTCATAGTAGTGCCCTGGATTAATTGCATGTAGGATACCAGGCAGGCATACAGAAAATACGCACATATTGGCGTTTAAATCTTCGCAGCATGCATTGCATCTGTTATACAGACAGGAACATGAAAGATTAAGTTACCGTACTAGCCCCTTGTGCTATCCAAACCTGACCTGTACGAGAGCAGGGAATTCAATCCAGTGCGTTTTAAACCCAAAATATCTTTATGCCAATATTCCCATAATTCATTGCATAAACTCCCTAGCAGAAAGTTTTTCACCAGTTACTGCTCTGACTGAGAATAAACCAATTTGTAGGAAAATACTAAAAATTCATTTTCTATATATATTCAAAACAACATTCAACTACCTCCAATGAACATGCCAAACAGTGATCTCTGTTGTGTTCCATGCATTTTCAAAGTTCGTTTAAGATCAAACAGTCAAGCTGCTCTGCATACCTTAAAGCATGTCAGGGCAGCTTCACATTGCTGTGACGATGAATTCATATTTACCTGAAGATTCAGATCTCTACCACTCATAAGTTTTTCAAGAAATAAAAGGCAAAGCATAGCTTCAACTGCCAGCCTGGACCCCATCCTACAAGTCACATGCACCCTGTACCAGTAGACCTGGTCAAGATAAGCTAAGAGAACCAGATTCGCCTCAGACTTGAGTTCTTCACTGGTTACCCCTGTGAAGTTACACCCCTTAACTTCAACAGCAAGAGATAGGCAGGAAGACTGTCCCTGATCTCCCTGGAACTGCACAGCTACAATGACGGTAGAATTAAATCAACAATTCAAGCATGTATTACATACTATCTAAGACAATGGATAATTAATAAAACGAGCTCTGAAACACAGAATTTATCAGGCAGGCATTCAGGGTAAACATTGGCTCAGCCTCCATATTACACATAACTCGGCTTCAGCTCATTACATAGAACTCAAAATTCACCAACCAAGGCTGGGAAATAGTGTTCAAAACAAAGAAGAAATACTCTAAGAACCCACATCAGTTTTTAAAGATACAGCAAATCTAGCGGGGTCAGATCAGCACAATGCACTCGGGAAACATCACAGGCAGCAGCCTGAAGGAGCAGCTGAGCTGTGGGTATTTCTAAGGGCTGTTAACATTAGCTTGCACATGGACAAAGCCAGCAATCCATTCCCCGGCTCGGCCCTAGCCCTGCGAAGCAGTGGCGTCCCACCTCCAGTACCTGGGAAGGTAACCTGCAACCGACAATCCCATAGCAGGAAGCAAGAAGCCGGCAGGCTATTGCTGTAGGTCATGCACCAACACGAGGTCTTTCAGGGGCTACCAATGTTATTAGTTGTACTTATATACATGGGGGTCTTTTTGGTCAGCTTATATACATAAGTTTCCCCATACTTGATGGGAATAGCCAGTATAGATGAGAGCAGCCTCCTCCACCTTCTCAATTGTTCTTAAGCCAAAAGCCAAAGATGCATCTTTCCACCCAGCAGCAGCCGTTGCAAGACCACACCAGGTACAGAGCACTGCTGTGCATGTGAGCACCACAGCCTTTGGGGAATCTGGGATATACAGCCAGCCATATCCATTGAAGCCACCTACATGAGCCGTCTTGAAATACTAGCCTGCCCGCTTGTTATGGAAGTTAACACATTACCTTTTACTGGGGAACAAACCCACTTTCTCTGTTGACTTCAGAGTTACAAAAGAGGGTATCTGCTTCTCATCCTGAATTTTTAATCGGATGGGATGTCGGACTCCCCAAAATATTGACAAGATTCCTTCAATAAGTGGTTTGCTTCCTTCTTGCTGGGGGGGAAAAAAAGGAATAAGGAGTGCTGCATAATCATTGAGTAATAATCTTCATCAGTTTCCCCTCAGAGTAACAGAATATGATGAAATCGCTGATGCTGACACAGCCCTGGAGCAGGTCACCTAGAGAGGCTGTGTCATCTCCGTACTTTAAGATATTACCAAGATATTACCATGCTGATCGCATGTCAGCATTAGCCTGACTTTCACCTGGACGTTTTCCAACCATCAAGTCCATAATTCCATACAATTACAAGTCAAATCCTATTTGTTCTACTTGGATGACTAGCTCTCCTGAAACCAGGGTGCTGAAAAGTTGGTGAAGGGAAAGAATGACTGCTGGTAAAAGAGGAAGCAGCCGTTAATGAAAGTCCTTGCTGACGCAAGGCACTGCATCAGTCCAAAACACGTTATCGGTCCCCATTCCTGCTGACTTAGAGCTCCGTCACTGCAGAACGGGCTGGGACAGACAAGGGAGGACTGCCCATTTACAGACTATTTTGGCCCAGAATTGTTGTAACATCCTTTTCGGTCCTGGTATCAGCAAACCAACAGAAATGCAGCTTGTGAAGGAGAAGGAAGCTCAGACATCTAAACCATGGACTCCCTGGTATGAGCAACAGATTCATTCTTTTATCCATCCTTCAGCTCCACAGAGGATGCATTCCTGGGGCTACGCTTACGAGCATTTTCTCTGTGCTAAAGGTTCACATTTGAAGAGAGTGCGGTAGTCTCTCCTTGACCTGAGTGAGAGCAGTCCTGCCATTACATGCTGTGGGTTCAAGCAGAAGGGATGGGGTAACTGCACCCCATAGAAATATTTGCAGTACTACTCCCTCCCAGCTAACAATGTAACACTTGAGATAGACTCCAAGAATAATTTCCCATGATACTCTAAGAAATGGGATGGCAGGGAGATCATAGTGTTAAAAATCTCAAACTCCCGCTACTCTGAACAAACCTATTTCTGCTCTCTTCTCACAGCATTAGACTGTAGCACTTGCTGTGGCATTTCTTACAGTGATATAATCCATCTAATATACTAACACAGAAGAGATATTCTACACTGTTCAGTCTAGCCCCATTAAACAGTGTCCATTAGTGCTTTTCCTCCAATTACACTGTGCTTTTTAAATTATTTTTGCATAGATCCTTACCTGATTATGTGACAGTTGCAGATTCTCTTGATCAGAGTAGTAAGAGTTATACGTCTTCAGAAGAGAACTGAGCTGCTCTCTAGAATAAAAGATCACAAAGCAAAGAATAATTTTTTCACATCTTTATCACTGTGAAATGCAGGTGCTAAGTGGCAGGGTAACACCCTGTATCTGTGTTGCCCGCTGCATCTTTGTTCAGGTTTGTTCATGATTAATACATCATTTTCCGGGAGTAAAGTTCTGTCAGGATACTGGGTTACTTCTAAGGTGCTTCTTTAAAGACCTGATACACAGAGGAAATTAATTAGTCAGTCGGATGTGACATTAACAACACTGCCCCAGCACAACCTGTACTTTGGACTTCTGTTACAGTCACAAGGGGGAAGCAAACAGGAGCAATGCTCCCATGCACCAGTGTTGCAGAATATTTTAAGTCGGTTACAATTTGTTTTCCCAGCATGATGATTTTCATTAGGGCTTTTTTTCCAGATACTCTTCTTACTTAAAAATATCTACAGTATGCCTAGACAAAATACTTCCATTTCCTTCTGCTTGAACTCTAACAGCTTTGGACTAATATTTGCTCCAAGGAAAAGGATGGAGATGAAGGGAACCTCTGCCAACAAGCAAGGATTATAAGCCTGCCCATCATCTCGGATTCCAAACAGAAATTCATGATGCAATTAAAAAAAGCAGCATAACATTCTGCTTTGAAAACACTGCAGAGGCAGGAAAGCAATATGAGGCACACTGATGCTAATTATGTTTAAACAATGTTTAAGATCTACCATGGGAGATAACTATGCCTGTCTCCATCCTTGATAAACTCGCAACACTGCAGGAGAAGAGGGTTCCAGAAAATATTTCCAATTTGATGGCATTTCAAAATAACCAAGTTAGAGGTACTGCACATCCCAGTTCCTAGGCCGCAGCCGCCTCCTTCTCCCTTTGGCAACTTTGGGAAAAAACAACTTCAGCTACCGGATTTTAACAATGTGATTTCCAAACTTCCTGGGAAATTTGTGAGACTGGGCTGTTCAACATCCTGAAATCCTGAGCAGCCTGCAGGTGCACCGACAGCACTCCTGCAGCATCCCAGGTGAGTTCAAGTCATAGTGCAGGGCACCGACAGCCAGCCAGTGCAAACACCACTCCCACCAGAGCTAACAGCAGCAGTGCTGTGGACAGCCCACATCACTGACATGCCCATATAGCCCTCGTAAATGAGTAAGCAGCAATAAATGCCTCGTTGCACAAACATAGGCTAGGGGAGGATTGCTTCGGCACCAGCGCTGTGGAAAAGCACCTTCAGGTTACTGCTAAGCAGCTGCTGATCACAAGTCAGCAGTACCATGCTGTTAAAATTAACCACCATACAAGGAAATACACATAGAAGTAACCTCTTCAGAGCAAGGCTGCTTGAATTACAGCTCAAGGCTGAATTTGGACGAAGCACTCTGCCTTCTTCGCACTACTTTTGAAGAAGGATATTTGACTAAGTCGAAAGAAAAGCAAGGGAAGTGATAAGACCCATGAAACGTGAAGACAAAACAAGTTGCAGCTCAGGCTAAGGAGGACCGAAAACCAACAGAATTAAGTGAGATGTATTTCAGGACCATCTAGAATGAAACAGTCTTCCCCACACCAATTAAACACCCAATATTATTTAGACGGTAATTGAAGAAAGCCATTTCCACCAGCAGGGATACTTAAGCATCAGAAAACAATTGCATGGAAGCACATGAATTCTTCCTCACAGACTATCTTTAGGCACCAACTGAGATGGCTAAACATCAAGATGGTTTAACATACTGGCTTGCAGTGGTGAATCAAGACACTGAGTTTGTTTCCAAACAGTGTCTATTATTTCCATGTTTTTGTCTACTATGAGATACTGTAACAGCTGAACCACAGAGCAAAACAGACAGCATCTGCAAACTCTTTTCAAAGTTCCACAGGGACCTACTGAAACTACTCAAGGCCCATGTACAGTCAGAATTATTACAACTCCTACACCAATTTGAAGTTTAAAAAACCAAACCCCGAAACAAAACCAAGAATTGACTTCTAGCACCATCCCTGAAAAACAAATCGCACATGGGAATGACACTCAGTAGAAGTTATATTTCAATATTTCAACAGTCGGTTCAGCAAGAACGAAGAAATTACATCAGTGGTGTGGGAATACAGGGACCAAGACTATACACAAAGTATTCCACACCAGCTTCTGTGAGAGATACAATTAGAGAAACTTACAGTACAGCCGTGGGGCATTGGAAACAGTGCCATGAATCATTTCAGCAGAATTTTTAGCAGTTTTCCTGTAACAGTCACAAGACACCCACGCCCCAGAACATGAGGTCATGATCAATGGTAATAGTGTCTCCCTTATCAGAGAAGACAAACCTCTCTCCTAGGAATGGGATTGGCTTGTCCATCACGGCAAAGCAGCGCACAAGGGTCTTTTCAGGGGTGAAATGAAAATTATTTCATAGCATCTCTTGCTGATCAGATTGACTCAGTTTACTTAAACTGCCTGTTTAAATAGCTGCACTGTTGACTCTGTAAACTTAAGTAGTAAAATCAGCATTGCTCAGGGGATCTGCCCTAAGATAAAGAAAGTCCAAGAAATCAGTGCAAGAGAATAGGAGAAGAATGGAGTATGCAAAGAAATACAAGTAATTTTGGTTGTCAACTCCTATGTATGATTTTTAAATGTAACAATTGGACAACTAAACTATCTTCTCCTGGGAGCGTCATGGTCTTAATCCAGCAGCATACACCCTCTTCTGTGGCTTACAACACACATGGTCTTCTTCCACCTTCAGCCTCCCCTGCCTACAGTCTCTGAGAGCTCCAAGTAGGTGCCTTACGCAGGATTGTGTTTCTCAGTCACCTCTTACCATTTATACATATCCAAAGCACCTGGACAACACGGTATATCTGAATAACACTAAGCAGAACTACATCATGTGAGTCTCCACACAGTAAGCAGACCCATAGCACCCGCTTCTTCCTTCGGGTGAGGCGGGCAGATACCTGTCACTGCATCGAAGCAGGGTACCTGAGCAGGACTGACAGACACTGCTGCCCGAAAGCCCGACATTGAGCCTGGTCAGCAGGAACACAGCCTTCCCCAGGCTTGGCTGCTGACACACTGAAGAGAGGGAAGGTGAGGGAGCAGGGAGGCCAGTTAGTGTGTGTATGCTGTGCTTGGGGCCTAGGGGCCCACAGAGTGTGCAAGTGAAAAGCTTTCCCTGACATACTCTACCCCTCCCTTGCTCCACTTGCACTGAACTTGGCACCGTCCTGTTGCTCGGTGAGCCTTTTCCTGTGGTGAGAAGGGGGAAGATAAACAGGGCTTTTACTCAGCAGGTAACATTAGGACAAGGTGCTGCACCACTAAACTCAGCCAAGTTAACTGCATTCCCTTCTAACACTCTGGATGTAAATGATTTACTTAGTTAACTTAGTGCAACTCCCCCAAAAATATTTTTAATTGGCTTTATCAACAAAGTGCTGGGCTCCAAAACAGCATTTTCAACATGTACTGCAACTCACTTTGATCTTAAATCCTAGTAATACAAGTGGTAAAATCCTTTCTTTCCATTGCATTGGAATAGCTCATTACAAGTTCTTCGTGCCTTGTGAGCTATGAGGGATTGTGTTCAGGTCATCCCACCAAAAGGGAAAGTTTTATTAAAACTTATATATGAACCAGATACAAGCAAAATTTTCATCATGCTGGCTAAAGCTAAGCAAGATTAAGGACAATTTGGCCTCATACACAGGCAAATCCAGATGCAACGTAAGATTAACACACGAGTAGGAGACACCTAGGCTTTGCTCAGATGGTGTGATAGACCTGCTGATCCTGCTTGCGAGGTGCTTAAAACATAAATCTTCCTATACTTTGCAGCCTCATACCTTAGGAAATTATTTCACTGACAGCTGTTACTTTGCAAGCTTTTTGCAAGCAGGAAGTTCAGTTCCCTGAAGACAGGTTAGGCACACATAAGAACTTGGGTCACACTCTGAGGCCCATCTATGACTCTTAGTCCACGTTGGCTGCCAAGGCAAATAAAATCATAGGCTAAAGTCACTAAGTGATGTGGTAGGAGTTCTCTGAGGCAGAGTACCTTTTTCAGAGCAAGCTCTAAATATTTTCACTTAGTTTCTTGTCTTGCCTAGAAAGACTCCCATTAACTTCCAGAGAAGTTCACACAAATAAATCTTACATGTTTCGCTCGTGCATTAGCGCAGCCAACAGTGACAAAGCACACAAGCCATTAGAAAAACCCTAAGGGAGAGATTCACCAGCAGCTCTGACTTGTTCATCCTTGCGCAGTAGAGAGGCATTAGAAAAGAGAACCTTTCTTCTTTTAGCCCCAGAAAGGAGTAACACATGCACTAGCCTACTAGTTCCAGAACTAATTGTAACACATCTTCACTACGAAGGCCCAAAGACTGCTCTAACCAAGAGGCAAATGGTCATCTCTTCAGAGCTACGCTACCAGGATATCGGCGGCTCTGCTGTGTTGCAAGACTGTTCCTCACAGCACAGCTTTGACAACAGCCAAATGCAGCCATCATCAGAAGCCAAAGCTAAGTAACTGGTAGAACAACTTAGAGACAAACCCAAAGTAACATTTACTGCAGATTCACTACTTAATTCAGTAATGAAGGCAGGATAAAAAGGAGCTGCAAGGTCAAGTGCCCTGGTAGTAAACCAGGTAGTTATGCTTAAAGACACAATAGTTCAGCCAGCCAAATAGTCCCACATGCTTTTGTCAGCCTTTTGATCCGGCCATTGTGCAATTCCCCAACAGCAGGCTTGCCATGTCAGCAAGATCTGCACGATGCAGCTGGAAGAGGAGTAACGTAACAGCAGATCTGGGGTATGGATGAGGGACAATAGTCTGGAAATAGCATTGGAAGCAAGCCTGAGCGCACACGGAGTATGTTAGTGATTCTTGAAATGCTTGTTTTTTCAAGGCTAAGCAACTTCAGCAGTACTTCAAACCACGACTCTAATGCAGAAGGGTCTTGAACAGGATACACTTGAACAGGCAAACATATAGGGGAAGAGAAACCCAGAGACATTGGTTCATCTGGTACATTTCCAAATGCTTTGTATGCCAAGTATATAGAAGTTCACACAGACACACTACCTCTGATACCAAAGCACTACGTCCGAAATTAGTAGAAGTATATAAGGAACAACCCTATAGAAGGGGAGGGACACCTTTATTGCCTATGTGCTTCAGGCAAAACTCTGACACCCTTCCTTAAAAAAGGAGAGACCCACAGCACTGCTCAGGCCACATAAAACAGTATTGGGATTCGGATGCAAGTACCTATTGCAGCATGAGCAATTCTATCACAGGCTCCATCCCTGGGTGCATTTATAGTTAGCTTCTTCCCCCAGGAACATCAAGAGGGACGGAAATGAAGTGAGAAGAGAGCCCCCGCTTCCAGCTCCTGTGCTCTGGTCAACAAGGAAAAAATTAATCTTCTAAAAAAGGGATGGAGCTGTATGTCAGGAGGCTCAGGGTTTATAGCACCATTAGGAAAACTTCCTACCAGCCAGATTTAACTGTGGAAAAGCATCCCACAAAATACTGTTTGAGTGCAATTCCAAGCTTTTTACCAATAGGTTAACAAATCACTTTCACTGGCCACAGAGTAAAGCTGGCAGCCCAATTGGTCTTTCTGCAATGAAACCCTGCCATCTGGGACTACAGACCAAACCCCATGCCTCAAACAAGTAGAGCTCAAGTTAAACACTGGAACCTATCTTCAGTTCCAACAGATTTCAAGGATAGGACAGCGGTCTTCTCTAATTTGGAATTTTTCCAGTATCCTTTGGAAGTGCTGCCCTACCTAAGGCACAAAATCCACAGACCAAAACGTTTAACGCTCCGTTCTTTGAAATCCATATAAAGGGCAACTTTTTTCTGTAGATACTTCACAG
This sequence comes from Anhinga rufa, assembly GCA_013400875.1. NCBI lineage: Eukaryota > Metazoa > Chordata > Aves > Suliformes > Anhingidae > Anhinga > Anhinga rufa. The sequence goes on from VZTV01068434.1 coordinate 51,718, forward strand.
AAAGCAGGTAGTAATAATTGCTGCTGCTGCCGGCTCAGCTCTCTACAGGACCCCCATTAATGAATAAATATGGAGTAACTTGAAAGAAAGCAGCAAGGGCATTGATTTTTTTTTTTAATACTTTACCTGGTTATGAACTTCTCCTCATTGATGGAAACAGAATGTAGATGCTGTGCTTTCATAGTCACTTTCTTCATTTATTCAGAAGACATGAATCTAAATAAAAGGTTAAAAAATAATTACATCCACTAATGCCACTAAGAAACGGTAAAAGGTAAACAACAAAGCCTTAGTTTGCCAAGTGAAACAGGCTGAGACACTCAAGCTAAGGGCTAACTACACCACATTTTGACTACTTTGTAGTTAGCCATAATACCCAAATATTTCCCACTCCCACTTGAAAAGCCGTAAGCCATTCCCACCAAATATATCCCAGTACCTTAAATCCCAAGGACTACATATACTGGGACTTTCACAAGTAGTTTTAGGACTACTCTACAACTCCATGATTATGATTCACTGGTTAGTAGACCGAGACTGCAACCCGTTTACTGGTTAGGATTCATTTCTTAATTATGGATAGAGCATTGCCCAGGGTCACCAAAAGAGAAGTGACTCAGCAAACCACCCTTAACCAGGTTCATAAAACTAGAAAAGACAAGGAGAAGTGTTGCTCATTGGCAGAGTCCTGCAGCACACAAAGAAAGCAGCTGAGATATTCAAGAGAGAACAAGGTGATAATTTAAGTGATGTAGCAATATAATTTACAGATCACCATGTAGTGATTCCAGCACATTGTGCGGGCAACAAGCCAGACCCATGAGACTCCAACAATGCATTCTTCAATTGGCTTAATTATGGAGTCTTGGCTGCTTTCCTTCCCCCTCAGGTACTAGAAGTAAAGGCAGACTGAGAAAAGAACTGAAGACACTCAGACTCAAGGCTGACAACTAATACTACACTGAATAAAACTTATTCTCAGCCCAAGAAACGGCATCACACAGATGGGTGGAAAAAAGTGAATCCCATGGAAAGTAGTAAAATCTCCAACAACTGCACTGGAAATCAATTATTCCACTTTTATCTCTGTCTGTCTTGGGCATGATGACAGAGGAATTTGCCTAACAGCACTTGACATCCCTTCTCCCTTACACCAGGAGGTTGGCTCCAGTCTGATTTCAGACTGCATGGGACAGAGCCTGGTTAAATCGGTCTGAGTAGTAGTAGTCTACAGTACTAACGACAAGTAGCCTTCAGAAAATCTATTGAGAAAAGAAATGCAAGCTTGAAGAGATCATGGCTAGCTAAAGAGGAAGTGCCTAGCTCCTGTGCAAGTGATCCTACACTACTGAGCTTCTTTTTAAGACAAAGCTAGGTAAAGTTTTCATAGTCATAGATGAACAACTTCTTAGAAGATACATGTGTGCAAATGAGAAGTTTTGCATAAAAATATTTTATCTTCAACCTATCGGTTATTTCACAGCCTCTAAAACCAGAGTGCAGTACCGAAAAGAGCTTTATGTGAGCAGCTGGGGTTTCTAACAGTGCTTGTTCAGTAGCTCACTGAACAGAGCAGGAAGGACCCCACATAGCCATTGTCCTTTGGGTGACACCCATCAAGGCAGAAACATACCCGGAAGCCAAAAGAGCCCAGGCACTTCTGTACAGACATGAGTTTGTATATAAGGAAGATTGCTGGACGCCAGTATAATAGTGTTGTTGCTTTGCCTCTGAAATGAGTTCAGTAACAATTTGCCACACCTTGAAATCTGCTTTTATGTGATTTACAAATACCTCTATCTGAATCAACTGCCTATGCCAATGCAATTTCAAAACAATTTTAAAAGATGCAGAGGAGTTTATGTACATTGGCACCTGAATAACTGCATATACACTTAAGCTTCTTCCCGTCTGTCAGGAAACAACATGTTAAGAGCAGCAGATAGCCAAGTCACCGCTATTAAACCTAGAGCAGCGACTGTAGCAAGTTCTAGCACTGCTTCATTGCTCATGGTTGCATTCTTTTCAGTAAAATGTGACCTTAAAACGATTCACATAAAAGGGAAAGCTGATCTCTACAGATGAGTGATCATTACACAAAAAACACAATTATCACTGAACTACCTGTTCTGTTACACACTGAATGGCTCTAAATCAGTTGCCTTAAAAACCTTGAGCATATCTTAAATCAGCTGGATGCCCTTAAAATACTGTCTATGAAACAAACTGCAAGAATAGTTGGTGATGGGAACAATTTTTCACCAACACCTCCCCCTTCTCTCCCTCACTGCCCGATTAGCCTGGCCAAATACTGGCCTTTTCTCCTAGAGCGGGCACAAAACACGCTCGTTTACATTTCCTCAGTTATGTGACCAGTTCTGCTTATCAGGCTCGTACAAAACATTTCCACTCCGCCAGCTCACCCTAAAGATAAAACACTTCATGTCCCCTTCCCATAGGCGCATTTTGACTACCCATATCTCGCAGCCCCTACTTTTTGTTAACCCTGAAACCCACGGGTTGCGAACATGCAGGGACTTCCCCAGCACAACTACTTGACACCACAAGTGACAGTATATTTACACTGGCACACCATGAATCCACAGAGCTGTCACATTTTCCACCTCCTCCCGGTATTTCGTTGTTCAACACGTAATTCCCTGTAGCTCTTCTAAGGAAGCAAACAGGAGAAGTGAAGTGTGTTTTTCCCATTGTTCCCTTTGATCTGAACTCACAAAACTNAAAACTGTGCTAATTTTCCAGCTCTTCCAACAGTATATGGCCATCTATTCCAAGCTGTCTCCTCACTGGTTTAGTGTCAGGCAGGTGCCTTCAGCATTATGTTAAAGTGGAGTAGTCCCACTGAATTCTCTCAGATAGGTAAGACATTGG
>VZTV01068435.1:0-12885 GCA_013400875.1 Anhinga rufa
AAGTTACTTAAAGGTTGTACAATAATAGGCACAGAATCAGCATGGGCAGCATGCTCTAATCTGACCACCAAGAGAACAGATAATTCCAAGACATATCCCAGAACTACAGTGAAATGCAGTCATCTTAAATAGTTATTTCTGATCTTATGATCATTTGAGTTATGTTTTTGACAAAAAGTATACTTTGAAGTTTCTTCTGTGTGTTTGCATGCTACTACAACCTAAAAGACATTAAAAAACTCTTGCAGGGGCCTGCTCATTCAGTCTATTAGATGTATAAATCAGCTACTGGAATAGCTAACAAATCCAGTTGTAGTTAAGTGACTGTTTATTGGGTTTCAGTAACCAAATGTAGTAATGACAGGCTTATCATTATGAAGAAACATCAGAAGAGACATTATAACCTTCCATTTGGTGATACAAGACAATAGTCTCTTTCAAATATGGAATACAGCAGATTTGACACCACTGTTGATCTATCTGTGAGCACAGAACAGGTAGTGTAGTGCATCACATGCAGCAGCAACAAGCTTTCTTTTACTACCACACTAGTTTATCTTAACTGTAACTCAGAAGAGCCGTAAGATCAACAGCTCAATATGCAAAACAATTTAGTCCTTTGCAAGTTAATGGTTGTACATCAGACACTCATTTACTACATAAGGCCAAGTTACCATCTGACCCACAAGCCACTATACAAGTCTGGCCATTCCTTTCTTCTCAGGTGGAAGAACTACAATGGCTACTGATTTATAACTGAATTTCTATCTCCTGAACCATAACTTCACCGCTCTTTAATAACTTTATTCCTCCTTTAAGTCTTTTAAGATTTGACTCTAAGACACATGATCAAATTATATTCCAGTTTGCTTAAGTACATAAAGCAAATTAAGTGCTTGTGTCCATCTTTATAGGAGGGATGTCCACTTTAAATTACTTGCTACTGTAGTAATGTAAATCAAAGCAAACAAATTTACATCAGAATCTGTAATGTTTAACTCCTTAACTCCTGCTTTCAGTAACATATTTAAAACATCCTACCCCACAAATAACAATAAATAGGATTTGAAATACCTACTACATGTGCAAAGGTGGCAAATGTTAAAAAGAAAGCCTGTACTTGTCCTAGTGGCTGCTGCAGGACAGTACACTACACTTACCTTCCTCCTATTTTACTTGTTTGTCCTATTTTATTTAAGTACTATCAGACTAAGTCTTAACCTCTTTAATATTGTATTTAGAATGAAGTAGGTTATTTCACTCTGTGTCTGCTGCAAGTAAATGAGTTAATCTGACACTGATCTGAAATAGATAATCAGCTCTGTACGTTGTGACCACTCCAAGATAAGTCAGGAAAAAGTTTAGCTTTATTAGTTTACAGTTGCCTTCAGTAGTATATGTGACATTAATTATACTAGTTTGATTTAGTTCATGGAGATGTTTAAAAGAAAAATCATCATTCAAAGCCAGTTCAGAAAAGTTTAGGACAAGCTGAACCAGTGTTTCAGCTTGACTCGTGAACTGCAGAGGCACATGTATAACATTGTTAAGGTCAAAATATATCAACATCGATCTTGTTTAACTACTAATAGGAATAACAAAAAGTACCTCTTATTGAGACTATGTTAAATTCAGTATCCTCAGTCAGAGCTCCAGCAATACTGCCTTTCACCCCTCTACAGTATTAATATGCTAAAAGCTTGTTTACATTCTAATTAGATATAAGGCCCTCAGAAAGCACTATATTAAAAACATATTATTTTATGCATGTTTATAACATGCATATATAAGCATGTTATATTTTATGCAAGCAATATACTAAAAACACTGCCTGAAGGACGATTAGTAGTTCTACTAGAAGCAGAAGATCAACAGAAACACAGTACCTACATAGCCCACCCTACTCTTAAATACCCTTCTTTCAAACCCATCTCTCTTTAAACCTTGAAGCAGTGCATTAACCCAAGCCTTCCAGGAACACTGGAATAAGTTGTTGCCATTAAGTGTCAAGTTGTATTTGTTAACACATACAAAATTCCAAGGTCTTGAAAACCCTGGTTAATTATGCTGTCATCACAGAAATTTAAGTCTCCAAAACTAAATACGTACTCTTCCAAAAGCACACACTCATCATCTAGTGTCTATTTTAATAAATCGTAAAATCTCCACATTTGCTGGCCAAAATCTTCAAAATTCTACAGGTCCTTCTTTATCTGTCCCTTCTTCACCATTTGATTTTCATCCATCTGTTCAGCAAGGAACTAAGTGACTGAATTACCTATCTCCCATATTCTCTCTACAGATGAATTCTCACTGCCCCTGTCAAACAGCAGCTCACTGTTTAGCATCACTGCACTGCTGCTGATGGAAAGGAAACCAAGGAATCCAAGAGTTTGCTGCTGTTAAAAACACTACAGCTACACTGTCTCCAAGAGATCTCCACAGTACTATAAGCCAGACCTGCAAGAGGAGGATGTGTTTCACATACACTTAGCACCAAATCCATCTGAATAAACTGCTTCAGGAAGCCAGGAAAGGTAGCAAAACATAATAACCATGAAGTAATTTCCAGCATCTTGGAAGACACAACTGATGGAATTTATAATAGTACTGCACACAGTTAGGAAACATTTTTAGTCCCAGAAAGTCTCCTGCTACAGAGATTCTTAATATGTGATAGAGCTTACACTGGCCGGGGTCAAGACACAAAAGATGTGAAAGGCAAATTGAACCTATCTGAAGCTCGGAATTAGTTTGAAGAGCTGTATGGTGTGTTTATGTAGACATTTTCATGCCTAGACCGCATACAACGGCCTTGAAAAACATAAGCTGAAACAGAGAAACAAGAATCTTACCTAACCGTAGTTCTCCAAAATTACCGCATCCAATTTTTTTGCCAACTCTGAAGTTAGGTCCAACCATTAACACTCCAGAATGCGAAGAACCAGTTCCACGTGGATTATGGCCTGACCTCCCACTAGGCTGTGTGGTTCTTTCATCTGGCTTGCCCTTGACTTTCTTTTTATTATCCATGTCAAGTTTATAGCACTTCACTTTGATTTCTTCCTCTTCTTAAAAATCAGTATAAGCAAACTCCAATTGGAGAATGTGAGAAAGCAAACACCACCAGTGAAGTGCCCAGCTGGCTACCGTCAGTAAGCAGTTAACAGCCGTATGTTCATCACATTCACAAAGTCTTGGTAGTATCTGTAGTAAAAAAATATATCAGCAGAAGGCACAATACAGCAATATTTACTAGTATTTACAGGAATTCTGTTAAAGAAAAACAAAGTTAATCAATACAGTAAGATTCTTGTATACAATTACCTCTCCCTTCAACTAGTCATACAATTAGGCTATAACTAATTATTTGCTTTACAAACCCTCTATGAAAAGTACTATTGTAAGGTTAAAGCCTCCGATTCTAGCACATAATGGCGAAAGATATTGGCATGACTGAAGCGAACACAAAAAAAAAAATCAAGGCTTAATTTTCAGAAAAAAAAACCCTAAATACTGTAAAACTACTACCTGACTAGACAGACACACTTAAAATTGATATTTGGACACTCATTACATCTTATGTCACTTCTGCAAAAGAAAGCATTTTATTTCTGGGGTTTTCCCCCCCCACCCAGTGTTAACTGTTAACCTAAGGAAACGCTCAAGCTGCACAGTTATTGAAGTTATAGAAAGATATTATAACTTAAAGTTATTCCATTATCTTTTCTGAATTATAAATTCTGAGATACACAATTTATAAACTCATGGCAAGGACACTTCAGTTCTTTCAGTAACTCCTAGTGTCTGAAAATAAAAATATACTTTACTTATTGCCCCTTGCCCCGTTTAATTACGTCACAAATTTGCTTCCCCGCTCCCTTTGTCCACCATTTAGCATTATTGCCCAGACACTAATTCCAACATGGATTTCAGCAAAAAAAATGTTAGCTTACTACTTCAGCAAAGATCCCAAGAAGCTTCCATTTTTATCTTGCCCATAAGAACAGTGGATGTTGTTTTCTGTTTGACAACAGTGGCTTAAAAACCCAAAATTCAGAGGATAGCTGGCTACTACTTAGCCAAAATTTCAGGGCGAGTTAAATATCTGTTCAAAATTGTTTTACTAAGTTTGCTCCAATGTTAGGAATACGCTGCAGCAAAAGAAAACATCCTCTGGTAAAATAATGTATTTTAAAGATAGTCATCAGGAGCTTATTTTAAACACTTTGAACTGAAGATGCTTTCATTTCTTAAAGCCATTTCTCTATCACCTGAACAACAAAGCACATGGAAGTTTGCTTGGCAAAGAAACATGATCAACCTTACTAGGAAAGGGGGAATGAAAGACTTGGTCTGATAAATCAAAAAACCACAGATGCAGGTTCCAGTCCAATTTAGACTTGCTTAATGCAAGGGAAAAGGACTTAAGCAACAAGTAATGAACACAGTGGCGTAGTATAGTGTAGACTGGCATTTAAGAGAAAGATAGAAGCTCATTTGGCTACAACATAATCTTGCAGGTTCAAGCACCACTACTAGAAACCCTAAAGTCACCTTCCAAACCACAGATCTCAGAGAAATAGACTCAATAGGAAGCAATAAGTCATTTTTCCTCACCTACTCTGCTACAAAAGCTAGGGAAGAAATAAGAAAACTCAAAATGGAGTGTGCTGAGGTAGGACTTCAAGGGCATTATTTAGTACTTAGAAAGAAGGTCAGTACATTTGATGCAACAGAATGCATAAATATTTTAAGTACCAAAAAAGACTAATGTTCCATATCTTACCAGTTCTTCAGTGAGAAATAACAAGGTCAAAAATCCTAGAATTTTTTAGCACTAATACACAGGCTTCATGTCAAATAGAAGCAATGCACCTAAGCACAGCATATTACTGCCATCACCAAAGAGTAAAAAAAAGCACAGACAATTACTAACACAATGCTTTGGTCATATCAGCAGCAGTGTAAAGCCAAAATTCCTGGTACTGGTTTCCACATAGCAAAATCTTCATACTACCAAGTGCTGAAAGACATGTCTTGGAAGAGTGAAAGGCTAGAAAGGCGTTAACAGTTGATACCAACAAGCTCCACACAGAGTACTGCGACTACAGAAGGGACTGAATATGTAGGCAAAGCTGAAGAAATCCAAATCAGATTTCAGAGTTAATAGGATTCTTAGCTTACAGGTTTTCCATAGCTTATCTGTTGACACATATACAATATCTAATCACATGGCAAATGAGCTTAAAATTGTATTCTTCTAGTGCATCACAACTTCATTTCAGAAGGACAAAACAGCTCTAGTTTTGTCATTCATTTCAGATGTCCTCATTTTGGTTTTGTATTTAACTGTCACCTGAGCACAGCATGTAGCCTTGCTAACTGAGCAGAAAACTTAACCATAACAGGCTGGGTTCTGAAGGTGCCAAGAAGTAAGTCATGATGCATGAGGAGCATGGAATAAAAAGCAGGCAACATGAGGACAAAGGGCACAAGAAATTCAGTAGCAGCACTAAGGCAACGGCCATCTCCAAGACATTGTGAGCCAAAAAAAGTCCATCATCACCACCAGAAAAGCTTCCAATCTCACACTGTTTCAGCTCATATAGCAATAAAACACTACCAGAAAAACCAAGCTGCAAGCTCAAGGACAGATTATTTAGTATTTATGCAAAGCATATTAGCTGCTCAATGTGCAGGCATGTCCAGATGAAGTGTAGCAGTTAACAAGACACTGAAGTTTTGCCAGTGAGAAATTAATTTGCACAATACATTTTTTTTTTTTAACCCACCTATAATCATAGAAAGATTTTTCATTTGGAAAGCCCAAATAATAACCAAGCCCACCCCTTCAACAGTATTAAATTACCAGAGATTAAGATTTGCAATATGTTTAGAATCTTCATTTTAAATACATCCTATCTACACACCAAAATACCTTTTCCTACAATTTACCAATCTAATATTTTAGATACCAGTTTATTAGGCACTAATGACAACAGACTTGAGAAAGTCTGTTTATACTAATACTGCAGTCTTCCAAGAGAAGATTTTCCTGATTACTCACACAGCCTCAGACACTGAAAATGTCTTACTATAGAACACTGCACACAACTATCAAATTTAGATGCTCTTTTAAGCTATTTATAAGTTAATTTATTAATTGAAACGGCCAATTCAGAACAGAATCCGGTCAAATAAACTGCTGCAACTTCAGTTTCAGAGTGAGGACTGGAATGAAAAAATACTGGCAATAGTTTAAGTTTCAATTACTTTTAAAAACTGAGTTAATTTATGAGAAATCTCTTTTTGCCCCTTTGTTCTTTTTAGTCTTTTGCAGGATGCCCACCCAGCCACTCTCTCACTCCCCTCCTCAGAAGGACACTGAGAATAAAATAAGATGAAAAAGCTCATGTGTCAAGACAAAGACTGAGAGATCACTCACCAATTACAGTCACAGGCAAAAGAGACCTGACTTGGGCAAGATTAATTTATAACCAATTATTATAGGGTAAGACAGTGAGAAACAAAGACAAAGCTAAAAAACACCTTTTCCTCACCACCCATTCTTCCCAGGCTCAACTTCACTCCTTCACTGGCCACTGCTCTACCTCCTCCCCTGCCCTGAGCGGCACAGTGGGACAGGGAAAGAGGGTTGTGGTCAATCCATAACAGCTCCTCTGCTGCTCCTTCCTCCTCATGCTGCTCCCCTGCTCCAGCATGGGGGCCCTCCCACAGGAGTCAGTACTTCATGAACTGTTCCAGCATGAGTCCCCCATGGGGCACAGGTCCTGCCAGAAAGCCTGCTAATGCATGGGCTCTTCCCCACAGACCACAGCTGCTGCCAGGAGCCTGCTCTGGTGTGGGCTCTCCACAGGCTACAGCTGCCTGTGGGACATACCCACCCTGCAGTCCATGGAGGACCCCATATGGCAGCAGGTGGATATGAGCTCCACCAGAGTCTTCACGGGCTGCAGGGGGACAGCCTGTCTCACCATGGTCTTCACCTCAGACTGCAGGGTAATCTGCCTTGTCACCTGGAGCACCTCCTCCCCCTCCTTCTTCACTGACCTTGGTGACTGCAGGGATGTTTCTCTCAAATAATCTCACTCCTCTCACAGCTGCTGTGCAGCTTTTTTTACCCTTTTTTAAATATGTTTTCCTAGAGGCACCACCATCTTCACTGCTGGGCTCAGCTGTGCCCTGCAGTGTGTCTGGCACAGGGCAGCCCCAGCCTCTCCTGAGAGGCCCCTGCAGCATCACATGGGCACAGACACCCAGTGCATTTACAAAATAAGTACTCATGTCTCTCAAACTTGTGACATTCCAGACACTATAGGTGAGTAACTGCTTTTTTAAAGCAGTAAGTGCTTCCAGGAGAAATAGCCTACCACTAGGCTATTTAAGAAACCACTGATTCTAACACTTTCATGTCCAAAACCAGACCCAGCACAAGCTGTTTCCCAGGTATCATTTTAAAAACTGAGAATGTAGTAATAGAAAAGATAAGTTACAATGGATTCAAGGGATGAAGATAAGCTTAAGTATAAACTTCAAAATTTATCAAGTAGATTAGTTTTGTAAATGGTACTAGCATTTTGAGAGCAAATCACAAAGCAGAAAAAAGTAAAACCCAGTAAAATACTTTAAAGTAAATAGTAAACTGATTACTGAATTCATTCCTAATAAAATATTTTCTCCTAATGTTTAAGTACTGCCTTGAGTGTTTTACTGAAATTTAAGGCAATAATACATGAAACCAAACACGTTGTATTTCAGTTTCTAAAAATGCATCTATTATATGGATAATATCTATTATGTGGCATCTTATGCCCTTCCCTCTTCTGCTGTTGAGATACACCAGTTACATTGCAGATATGCTTTTTTTTATATATAACTGAAATTAGCAATGAGGCAGCACGTGAGGACAACTGCATTTGTTAGGTCTGTAGAGAATTAAGTGTTTCTGCCAGTACTGGCTTTACCACATTTGACATAAGTCAAAGACAAAACTTACTAGCTTGGATTCACCAACACATTGGTGTGGCTAAACTGCTAACTCTGGAACTACAGTAGTTACTCCCAGCTCAGGAAGGTGCTCGGTTCTCTGCTCTATTAAATAAACATACTATAATTCACCTACATGCATTATGACTTACAAGCTTCTGTGCACTTGACCTCACAACTTCAGTAACATTCTTTCTGAATTACAATAGGTGACTAAATACTTCAACAAAGCCAAGGTAAGAACTAAACAGACCATTTGCTAAAAACCTCTACTGTCTAAAGGTTAGATGAGCAATTTCATGACATTTGAAGAAGACAGAGAGACACCTATTTCCTTGAAGCAATATTTTTACTCTACAGAATATGTTTTACACATGGATGATTTGCATACAAAGCTTGCTTACTTAATAGACAAGGCAATTCCAACCTTGTTTGAAATGTTTGTTTAGCACTCTCTGCTGCATAAAATTCTACAGAGAGCAACTGAATAAGTTTTAATGGAACTACACAGGTGTTTAAACAAAAAATAATTGCTTGATTCACCACTATATTCAAACTATTTTTTAATTTAAATTCATGTTGTGCAATTGTATAATCCTGAAGAACTCAGAACACTGAAAACTCTAATACATACAGAACTAGGCATGTAAAAATTAAAACTAAGCAAACGTCTCATTTCTGAATGAGTTCACTATGAGAAAACTTCAGTATTTTTTCCTCTGACAAATAGATTATGATCCCTGAACAATTTATACTTAAGGAATATTTGCCTACACATCTAAATAAAACTTTTTAAAGGCACTGAAGAAAAACACTGTAAAACACTGTATTATACACATGGTAAATAACTGTGTGTTAGAAAAACATATTCAGGCTCTATTCTGTCTTCTGTTCCATTATACACTCAGTATATTCATCTGCTTTGCTGCTATTGTTCCAAGTTCACACGTCAACCAAAATAACACGTTATACATTAATCAAACTTATGCTGCTACAGAAAATCCGTGAAGCAAAACAATCTTTACCTAAACCTACACTGGAAAAATTTTCCTTTAAATCCTCTTAACCTTTTTCTCCTCGATTCAGCATTCAAAACCTAATAGAGCAGTGCAACACCAGCTATAAGAAAAAAGGATAATTACACAAGGCCACAAAAAAATTCATCAAATCTTCTAATCAAATTTGTATTAAAGTTCTCATTTTTCAAGTGCCCTGGAAACACCTGCCAGTTCTTTACATTGCAACACTACCAAAGATCATGCATACCCACTCAAACACAGTTTCTTTCACATTTACTGATGAAAAAAATCTCAAAGCCTCAGTTGAGCTGGCAATTTTAAAGCACCATTGAGTTTTATTATCATACAGATATTTGTAATTTCTTGCACAGCCACACTCACATAAGAACATCCCATTTAAAGTTTGCCTTAGGGTCAAAGTCAAATTATTGCCAGAAAGTGGCAGGCTGCTAAAATTCAAATTCTAATACACACAGGAATTGGCACACAGGAAGTAGCGACACCTAGAAAACAGAGATATATCTACGCATCCCTAGATTACAGAGATATATATCTACACATCTCAGTCTCAACTAAAAATGTCCCAATTAACACTACCAAAGACTATATGCCACTTAACAAGAACCCTACTCTGCAGCAATAAAGACTTTTTAGGACGCTATATAAGGCAGAGTAGAAGACTAACTCATTTAAGTACCTTCTTTATTCATACATCTCAAATGGCTGAGCCTGCAGCAGCAGCACCACTGTAATTATATGCAGGTTTACATATTCCAAGGTGTATGTCGTAATAATGTTCACATTCAAATGTGCAAGTCACCTTTAAAATAAAAATTTAGTAGCTACTTCATCCCTTTTTCATGTTCGAGATTTACTCTTAAATAAATATTTTATTTGGCAGCTTTAATATTCTCTTAATACATTCCACTGTCCAGAAGTGCCCAAGTTATCTGAGTCATGGTTGCATGTTTCATTTATCATATACATTACCTTTCAGAGTTTAATTACAAGATCCTATATCACTGCTAGTATCAGTATATTAAGGTTTTCCTCTAGTTTTAGAAAAAGCAAACAGTAGCATAAGGGCTAGGGAGGAAAAGAAGATATTTCATAAAACAAAAGGAAAGACAATAAAGAAGCCTCTGGTTTAAGCACAAAGCATTTAAAAATTCACCCAGCTTCCTACCATTTTAACACATCTTCAGTTTTTGTCACCCCTCAAACTTCTTAGTTCACATAATTCTACTCCCAAGGTCTCAAAGTTTTTGGGACTGACATTCATCTAGCAGCAAAGCTTCTCCTCACACCTTCTAGAAGAGTGCAGAGAAAGTTTCTAGCGCCTCTGCCAAAGATTTCCAAGAGCTTTCCTCTACCATTACACATAGTTTTTATGGAAGAATTCACCTACTAAGTAGCCCTTCTTTCAGACAGAGAACAGTGACATTCAATTTCCAATATTCATTTGAATGTTACAAATACATTTGGACCACAGACTACAAATCTGAAATCAAGCTCAGGAGGAGAAGTTCATTCTGAGGTAGTCAATACACTATTTCTAAATATTATCTAATATTACCTACACAGTTTTCTAATTATTATCTAAAAATATCTAATGAACTAGTTCTGATATTGTTTGCATGCCTCATAGAAAGATTAAGCTGTTAGTTCTAGCCTAGCTCCAAGATGACTGCATTGTTTTTATTAATTTATATATATATTTGTATATACATCTCCATGCAACAGATGACACCTGTAAAACTCCAAATCCACAGCAAAAAGGTTTACAATTGAAGGGCCCTTGGAAGTTTAAGACAGCTGTTTCTACCATCAAAAAACTCTTGGGATAGAATTTAAATGGGAAAATCTCTAAATTTATATATAATTTAATAAGATTCATTGTTTACTTAAAATGAAAAATAAATCCACTCTTTAATCATTAAATTATTTTCAATTTAGTCCTGTGAGAGAAATTCAAACCTTCACATTATCTTCCAGTGAACCAAAAAAATGGAGCTGCTATTCCAACAATTTATATTACAAATAAATTTGTCTATAGCTTTATTTTTCAGACGAATAGATGCTTATAATATTGGTATCACACCACTTTGATGGTTGTTTCCTTTTATCACTAATTTGAGCCTGAAAAGAAAAATACTTTCATGTACAAACTCCAAAATAAAAACAGATGTTAAAAGAGTCATTGCAAAACTCAAACATAACCAATGTTGTTCTTTGACTTAAGAATATTACTTCATCATCTTCCAGATTTCAGAAGCAGGAAAAAAGGCAAAATCATTAGCACCTCAGTCAAAACTAAAGACAAAATGAGAGTGCTGAAATATTCCGTACATAGAACTTCCACACATGCTACATATTCATGATGTGAGCTTTGAAAAACAAAAAAACTTCTGAACAAATTTCTCCTGACATAATTTCTCTCTCTAGCTGTCAGTAACATATATTGAAATTGCTCATTATTGTATCATGTTACATTTCTTAGGTGTTCTCTAAATGTAACCGGAACATAATGAAAACTCATTCATCCGTAATTCATTTTGTTCATAACAGTGTAATCCACTTGATATACATGGAGAATTTCAGTCTAACTTTTCCAAGTCTAACACAGCCTAATTTTCTAGTTTAAGTCTTTTAACATAAAAGACAAATTCAGCTTGGCACTATCTGCTCTTTCCTGTCTACCACTTCTACCACACCTCAAGATTCATCAGACTTTCAGATATTAGTTGATTCATCCAAGAATGTTTTATTCTCCCATTTCATAGATACTTATCATTCTGACTTCAGTACTTCCAAGCACTTGAAAGCACTGTAAAAGGAACGTGCAAATCCTCTGAAGCAACACCATTCTTCCCCCCAAAACCCAATAATTTTTTGCAGCTCATGTAAACTAATCCAAGAAACAAGGATGAACTTTTTCAGCCTACTGTTCATTCTTTCCCAGCCAGCTTCCCTTTCAAGTTACTGAAGACCAGATCCCATATTTGCTACATGGATTCCACAAACTATGCAACGTATCAATAAGTTCGAAATCCTTCCTGGATCTTGCAAAGGGGGAAAACAAGCAAAGCAATTACTACTCCTTGATCACATGCAGATCAAACTCTTCGCACTTCAGAAGATACACACATCTATTAAGAAAGCAAACATAATACCCTAATTTCAAAGGCAAATGAAATCTTGTAACAGATCACGCAGGAGCTCAGCTGGGCAATTTGTTTCTCATATACATGGCCTCAAAATACTTATTTTGATTTATGTTCTTCAGCACTCCAACACATCACAAGTACACTTAAGTTTTGCTTGCATTACCAGCACTTCCAACAATGTGGCATTTGTATCTCAAGTTCCATCTACATTACCACTTCTTTTTTACTTAAAAGTCTAAGTTTTCCACAGATTCTTCTGTTCACTTTCTATGACTACCTCAATTGTACTGTTCAGGCAGCATCCAGTCTTTTTCTGCTTCTACCTTTTGTAATATGAGCCCATTCAATATTCACAGAACAGTTTTGCAAAACAAGAACAGAATTTATGAATTTTGGCATGCAAATGAGATTATCAGCATTCCTAAAAGTAACTTCTTTAAAAAAAAATAATATATTTGTTTACTTTTACATATTTGTAAGATTCTCCCCATACAACATTAAGTTTTATGTAATTGAATGAGGTCTACATACACACAATCTCAGTCCACAAACACACACAAATGACATTCACTCAAGCAGCCTAATTGAAAATATCAAGGTAAGTCTGAGTGGTTTTCTCATGAATAAAATTTTACACAGCCAAGCCTTTTTTAAAAGTCAGGTTTTTCTGTCAAGTTGCATGTGTGTAT
>VZTV01068437.1:6753-17006 GCA_013400875.1 Anhinga rufa
GCTGGGGCTCCTGCGGCCGCCGCGCGTTGGTAGCGTGGCGCTCCCCGCCGGAGGTTTGGGGTGCGCCTAGGCACGCGCGGGGGCTGCAGGGGCCAGGACCCTGCCCCGGGGCGCCCGTCTCTGCGCTGGAAGTGGCCATCCAGGGGAAGCTCTCCGCTCTATTCACGTGAAGGAGGGTTTTTTAATTCTCGCAGCATTATAGATTAATGTAACGTTGCTTCCCATCTCTGTTCAGACACAGAAGCAGTAATAATCTAACCGCAGCCTAACCCGCCCAGGGCGGGTTACATCCCCGTCCACGAAGGGGAGCGCTGCAAAGGGCACGTTCGGGTAAGCGCTGCTTCAGCTGCAGCATCTTCCCGATCCGACCTACGATCTGCAGTGCTCTGCTGAAACACCTTTTCTGGGAAAAACCTCTACACTAAGGCTAGAGGAGGAGGAGGAAGAGGCCCAACAGAAGTCCTTAATGTTCATCAAATGCTCCAAAGGGAGTCGCACTGAATCCTGGATCTCCTCACATCTTCCTGCCGGATCTTCCAGAACGCTGCTCCGAGGGTGAAGATCAATGCTTTAGCATGCACGAAGATCAACAGTCCCCCAGAAACCACCTTACATTATGTCAAATAGGAAACTAAATTCAAACTTGACTCTTTCTTTTAAAGTTCTTTATATTCCTCATATCCCCGTGTTTCTGTATGACCCAGCAGAAACTCCTCTGGTCTCCAGTAAGGAGGGGCTATAAACGGGGTCCCGATGCAGGACTCCACAGCCTGCCGACACTTTCCCTCCTGTAAAGCACGCACAAAGGATTCCAGTTTGTCTCCTGGAGGAAAGAGTACCCGAAATAAACGAAAGGAAGCTAACTCCAAATAGGATGAAGGCGTGGAATATTTGGGGGGAAAATGTTTCAGCAGCTGGTGACGTAGCTTCTGGGTGGTCTGTCTTGACTCGAGGGCGCCCCTGGATTTGGCTGGAGCAAGCATGTTGGCTGCCCTTCAGTCAGACAGGAGCCTCCCAGAGCTCCTCCCGCGAGTCCTTAGAACTGCTGTCCGCCGGTCCAATAAAACCAGTAAAGCTGACCCACTTCACAGACAAACCCTCCTGGTGCAGAGGAAGTTGTCTTAATCCAGAGCATTCCGCTGACCTGGCTTACCGAGTAGCCCCACAGCAGATGTATGCGAGCAGCAGCCGGCCGTGGCCCAGCGGAAGGAATTTCCTTTGCAGGCTCTGTCAAAGCCAACGCATTGTGCAGCAACACTGACTGAAATAAGCTATTTCCGACTACCAGGTTTTTTGTGGAGTTGGCAGCCATGCTCTGTAAGAGGAGAAATATTGCCAGTCCTACCTCTGTCAGAGGTGTGGAGAAAGGAGGTTTATGCGTATGTTGCAATAATTGCTGCTTATTGACTTCTACAGTTTGGCACTGGGAGGCAACAGGAAGAGCAGGAGTCCTTGTTCAGCGCTGAACCGTGAGGGCTCGGGAGCTTTTTGGGGACCAAATTTGGTCACAACAGCCAAAGTGGTGAACAGTTGGAAGCCCGTGCATTCATGTGTGTGTTAAAACAAAAACAAAAACGGGAAGTTGCAGGAACTTGGTGGTAGTAAGGCTATAGCTTGGATTTGAGTGTTGTTTGTACACTCTTTCAAAAACTCTGGCTATGATAATATTTCACACGAGTTAGTTGAGTCTCGTTCTGCTTTTTAATGTTGCCTTATAAATTAAAAGTGCATTAATCTTGTTCCTTTGTGATGTTCTGAGTGCCAGCACTTGCTCCTGTGATCATTTATTTGCACTTCCTTTGACAATAACGGGGAAGTTTTTCTACCAGTTTACAAGATTTGGGCCTCTAGCTTAATACCTACTGTCACCCCATTTTCCTTCATCCTGACTTCAGTTTAATCCTTGAAACCGATTATACTCCTGGGACTGCTGCCCCCTTTCTACTCGACTCCTTCCTCCCTCCTCCCCACACCTCGTGTGAGAAGGATCCTGCTCAGGTACCATTTGGTGCTTAGGATTAAACTGTTTGTGAACTACTTAAAACATTGTGCTGGCATTCACAAACGTGCCTTAGAAGACGTGCTCCCCAGGAAATAACGCCTCAGCTTCTCGGCGGTGAGGCACAGGTACTAAGGCAACACTGACCTCGATATCCCATGGGACCGGAGAGCGTGTAGCTACCTGGTGCAGTATGATAATCCTTTTCTTAAATTAGATCTCTCTTCCTCAGAGACAAGATGTAGTGACAACAACAAAAAATTTTTTCAGTGTTTCCAACTTACAGGCCGGATGCTACACGTTTTTCCCAAGGCAGCCAAGAGGAGGAGGATGCAAGAGAAGTCCTTTCTGTTTGGTATCAGGGGCCAGGTAAGTAACAGCCACAGGTCAACCTCTCCAATCTGCGTTGAAGTGTCTAACGTGGAAGAAACAACTGCAGGCACGCTAACACACCTGGCAGGCTCGGGCAGTGCTCAGCGCCACGACCTAGGCTTGTACAGATGGGCCCCTGTTAAGGCAGGGTTTGCCCCCGAGAGCGGGAAGAACGCCGTCCGGGGGGCACCGGCACAGCCGCCGCAGGTGGGTGGGCCCCAGCCCATAGCCGTGACCCAGGTCCCTCTTGTCAGCGGTGGGAGCTGTACACGCACCTAAGGTGCCTGGGCAGCCCGGGGCTTTACAGCTGAGCGAGCAGCGGGGAAAGAGAAATGCAGAGGGGAGTGCTGAACCCAGTTCCCTGGAGGATCTCTCCGCAGCTTTTCCACAACTCCATTCTAAATGAAACGCAATTGCTAATCACTTTCTTGAATTGCAAATTTTGAACTAAGCTGCTAGCTGAACTTGCATTTCTGAAGTGAAATCACGTAACTTGCACTAGAGCTTCTAGTTGCTAGCATGATAACGTATCGCCAGCCATGTTCTTTTTACAGATTTCCTATGCACTGGTATCTTTGATTTGGGCAATAATACTGGAAAGAGAACTAAGGCAAAAAGCCTGAATTAGTTGTAATCTGTTCTGCTGACCTAATTCTGTCAGCAGCCACGATTAAACCCTGTCAGCAGAAGTCTGCTGCTGCTACCTGTGTATCTTCTGCACTTTTATCTGCATGACATGTTCCAGACGCACATGGTTTATAAGAGCTGTTTCCTTCATTTTAGAGAACTCTGTTAATCTCAATGTAATGGAGCCCACGTTGCTAGCTTACCGCCTTCTTTCTTTTGTCTCATTTCATTTATCAGTGCAGCAACTCACTTTCATGCTTTTCTTCATCCCTGCTTTCCTACTTCTACTTTTGCCTTCTCCCCTGTGAGATGCCATTTTTTAAATTTTAGTGTATAGTTTTAATTGGAATCAATGTATTGATCACACTCTTTTCCCATCCAAATGTACAAACGGAGAGCTAAACTTGAAATCATTTTGCCGGAAGGTACTTAGGCAGTGGAAGTTACATCACGGACTGTAGCATATAGCTTATAAAGTTGAATGCTGATAATTATTTACTATATGCTGGTTTCTGGCATATAATAAAAAGAAAGATGCATAACTCTTATGATACTGGCTTGAAGCAACGTGAAGGGTAAGAGAGGGGTTCATTCCTTCCTTCATCTCAGTCTATCCTTGCTTAATCTCCTCTGTTGCCTGTTTTCATACGTCACTCCTTGCCTGGTAACAGCTGGCACCTACACAAAGGCAGGTACCTCGACGTTGCCCTGATGTGCTCTTTGCATAAATGTAGAGGATAACAAGAAAATAAAGACCAGTGAAAGTCAAAAAGCAGAGCCATGACCAAACACATTGTTTGGTGGCTGCGGACTTAAAATATAAAATGACATTTTTATCACAAAAAAACCCGAACTTTCTACTTACTGATAGGCTACTTAACAACACTAGAAGTTCTCTGCACAAGAACATGAGTACCTCTGGAGTTGGCCATTTCAGCAGGCCAGTTCAGTTGCAGGACTTTGAGGATGCAGCATGACTTTTTTTGGTGAAAGAATGATGCTATTATCTTCTAAAGGATGACACAATCACCCTTTGAAGCTAATTGGGGGTGACATGCTGACCTTTTGAAAGAGCAGCGCACGGCCATATTTAAGGCGACAGATTTTTAAAACTTCTTTATCCCTCTTTCTCTAGCATTAATGATTGACAAAAAATTATTCAGGCAAATATTTTTTACTTACACATGCAAGTTGCTTGTTTGTTTATTCTTAAGCAAAACTAATTTAGCTAAGAACAGAACTGCTGGGTGCTTTTGTATTAAACATCTGTTCCCAAAAAAAAACACTTTTAGCCTAATATTCTTATTTTGCTGACGAAAACTAAGTTTAGAAAGGGCTTTGCCACTGTTGTTTTTTCTTGGTCAGTGTGAGCTGTATTTCGAGAGCGATGGTGTTCAAAATCAAGCTGCAATTCTTTTGACAAGAAAATGGCTGATATGTTTATTGATACTGTAACTCCTTACGCTGTGGTCACTAGAATGTCTTGTCAATGTAAAAAACACTACAATGAACTTATTAATCCTTAAAGAACTACCAAGCTTACACACTGAAAAAGTACGGAATATGGAGAATATGATAGCATCTCTTAAAATTTTAATCTGTTGTGGGGTAGGGGGGAGCATTGTAGGAAGATCCAAAATACACTAACCACATAAACTGCCTGAATCCCTCTGTTGTCTGTAGCAACATTAGCTTGAAAACCCCCTAGCTCACAAACATTTATGTAGAAACATATATAGTACAGTAGATGGCTTAGGTGGCAACTTGGTAGACACGTGCCTTCCAGCTTACATGCCAGAAGTGGAAAACTGAATGTGAAAGAAAGGGATGAAGACATAGCCCTAACCCTTCTGCGGACACCCAGAAAAATGGATACATGATTTTCATTGTTTCAAACTAGTTCTGCAGTACGTCCATGCCCGGTTTGTTGCAAATGGTTTGGAGAGACAATGCAAGGCCAGGTTTTCCAGCCCTTGATACCCTGCATTGGGACAGGTTATTAAATGTTTGAAAGTGAAGTAGGGGTATAGATTTGAATGAAATGCTATAGAAAATAGGAAAGAAATCTGCATTATGACTTTCTCTGCTTTTGAGCGGGTGCCAACGTTAGGAAAGAATTGGTCAGATGAAAATTGATCCTGTTTAAAATACCAGAATTCACTTTTCTGCCAACTAGTTCCTGAACTAATCTATGTATAGAACATTGGGTTTATTTTTTATGTTCCCTCTTGGATTAATACAGAATGACTGTTTTGGTCTGGAAGTTTCATCACTGCATTTGATTTCTGATGGCAAACTAAACCTTCTGCTCTTTAATTTCTTAGCAGCATGACCACCACAGGCTAAAGGGGCTCTGATCAGTTCTAGGTATCTGAAGTTGCCATACATGTTTGCAGTCTTGTTGGCATTGCTCAGTTATGATGTCACTGGGTCTCCATAATGTAGATATTTTAACTTTCTCTGAGCAAAAAGTGAAACTTTAGTACTCTAATGGCTTAGGGAGAAAACCCTACGAATATTTTCAGTAACTAACATCAAGAATACTATTATTTTGAACTGGAAACATATTCTAATACTGAAGCAAAGAAAAGTTAATATTTACAGGGCAGGAGGCAAAGAAAGGTGAGTGATAATAATGTGCTGATGTACGAAAGACCTTGCATCAGCAGATATGATACACTGCATGCTTTTTGACACTATCAAGTGGCATTTTATTTAAGAAGAAAACAGGCACTTTATCAATCGTTGTTTCTTGCAATTTAATAAATACTATTTCCAAAGAAATGTACTTTTTGTTAAGAGAACCAGGAATTTTGGACTGAACAGTAAGACAGTAACTTCTTTTTCAGAGGGAAGCAAAACCCCAAATCCCGTAATGCTGTCCTCTTACCATACAAAAGTATGTAGAAAAATGTTATAGAAGAGAAATGTTATATGCACTGTGTGCACCTACCCGAACAAATAAATTGCTTGTATTAAAAGTGGGGGTTTTTATATTCTTACTGTAAATAAAATACCTCTCCAATTCCTGTATCTTGAAGAAACTGGGCCAAGTGAGGTACTGAGCATATGGGCATGCAGTGGTACACCCATTCCCTGGTATGCTCAGATCCTTTGAGGGCCATAGCCATTTATCATGGCTGGCTTATGAATGACTGTCAGAAGTGTAGCTTCCACCTGTTGCCACACAAATGGACAAGGGTGAGTATTAGTTTTTGTGCAGAAAAAATCCTGAACTTGAGAAGACCACAGCAAACTAGTCAGAGGGGAGACCTGAGGATGAACACAACTTTTATGACAGGAACGTTAATTTTAAAAGCCAGTTGTGCTATTTTTGTGGCTGCAAAAGCATGGAAACTACAGGAAGAGCAGCATTTCCTAATGGTGCTTGCTAGGAAAAGCCATGATCTGCGTGTGAGGGTCTATTCCCAGATTTCTAATTTGAAGGGACAAATACTAGACTCTGCCTGTTTTAGTGCAGTTTGACCAAAGATAACAGCAGACTTGAAGCAGTTTTAACTACAGCTTTATACTACAGGAAGAACAAAACTTTCTCATGTTACAACTTCCTGGGTAAATGACTTTCTCTTGGACTTTATTTATTTTCAGTGCTCCCTGGAATAACAGACAGATAGTAATTAATTTCCTGGCACATGAAACACAGACTGGCAGGAAAGGCTTCTAAAGCAAGACGCTTGCTGCATAGTCATGTTAAAGCTAACATGACAATTCAGTTGTCGTATCATTAAGACTAACTGTACAAACCAAAACTGAAGTACCATTCCAGGCATGACTGATGACCCCTGGCACGTGTAAGAAAGGGAAATAGATGCTCTAGAGCACTTTGATGAAATGCTGAGGATAAATTTGGACTGCATTTTTAAATACATTACTAAATGATTCAGAAATTACTGTTCACAATTTTTTTTTGTATTGAAAGATATGGTCATATGGCAAATGAATGCTGAGTATCTTGGAAATGCAGGGTAATTTAGACTGTTTTAAAAATATCTTTAATCCATAAGCAATAGGATTCTGCCACAACTGCCTTTGAGGAGATCCTCCCTGACAATTTTTAAATGGTTAAATGGCTCAAAGAAAAGTACTGTAAGTGAATGCTCTGAATTTAGTTTTAGATTATTCTACAAACCTGAAAATTTTAAACAGCTGTTATGTATTATTTACATAATATATTGGTCTGTATTTTTTTTAACACCTAAAGTAGGCTGGCAGCTGTTAGTCACAAAGTATTTGTGGAAGGAAATCCACCTCCAGCTTATTGGCAGTCACCAAAGATTCTAAAGATTGAATGGACTTGAAAACCTGTCTATCTTCAGTGCCAATATTTAGCACAGTTGCTATTTAGATTGGGACAGTCTAACCACTGATGGAATGAAGAAGTTCACTGTCATATCTGGCAACTGCTTTCATGACACTTTTCTTAGTATTTGCTACCACTCTGTGGGTTTCTGTAACAGCTTTACATTGGCATCTATTTTCTATGACCCTTGGGAAAGTATTTTCTCATTCTGGCAGATGCTGCTAGACATTTTCCCATACAAGCTTGAGGACGGTCATAAAGCAGTCTTCTAACAGTGAGGAACTGTACTTGGAAAAGCACCATTTTCCTTCTGTTAATGCAAATAGTTTGGGTTGTCTGCCTTAGCCTTTAAATAAGGGAAAACTTTACCAAATATTTGCTCATTGGTCTGTCTGTGTTCTTGAGCATTTTCAGTTCTTTTCTATTAAAGACATCCAAAGCGCTCAGTGAGAGTATATCAGCAGGCTAGAGCTGAATACAGCTGCGTGCAAAAGGGTGGAAGGAACCTGACTGGATTTCAGACTAGAGCTGTGGATGCCACACACAGATTACAGGGAAACCCAAACTGGGGGGAGGGAAAGCAAAGGTAATTAGGTTTATTGTTGCCTAAGTTCATATATAGTAAAACTCCATCTAGAAAGACGGAGCATTAGCTTAACCAAGCATTTAAAAATCTCCTCTTGGGTTAAACTTGTTTGCTAGATGGGACTAATGAAGTATCAGCCAGGGGTGAGAGCAGCAGGATTAAGAATCTGTGTCCTGATTACAGAGTGAGACTGCAGACTACTGGATATTGGAAGTCAAAATTGCTACTGCATGCTTTTCATGGATGAAAGTATTTTCATCCATCTTTCCTTTATAAAAAAGGCAGTGCTATTGAATTGATCCTCAGGATTTAGTTCAGTTCCACATCTGAAAACCTCTCCCTCTCTCCTTAAGGGGGAAGTGTGAGTTTACACATACACTGATACTGACAGTGGTTTGACTCCTTCAGATTCAAACTGGAGTTCTAGGAAGGTAGGAATGCTTTGCTGTGATGCACAGAACATCCCATGTGGCTTATGTTGCCTTTATTTCAGGGCATGAAATTGGTGGTTCTGGCAATTTTGCTGTATGAATGCAAAAGTGGGCACTTCAGACAGATTGCAAGGTATCATCTAAGCTTTGGATGTCTTACTCCTAAGAACACAATACAGCATGCTCAAATACTGGTGTTTCCAAAGGGTATGAAGCATGGTGTTTTTATTAACTTCCTCTAAAGTTCAACTAAAAATTTTCTTGTTGAAAATCAGATGAGATGGTCAGTAGGCAGAAAGATGACTTGAGACAAGACCTAAAGCAATCTCCCAGGAGGAGCATCGCGTTGGCGCTTGCCAAGAGAGGTGGCAGAAAAAGCAAGACTGGAGAAACGTAGTAAAAGAATGGGAAAAGTAGTAAAGAATGGAAATAGTTTATCCAACAAAATAGTTTATCCGAAGTTTTATAAGTGAGGATCAGGAACATGCTGTGAAAGTCAGAAGGCGCATTAGTAGATGAAAAAAGATTAGACTGCACTGCACAGTTACAGTGTTATGCAAATGTATAACTAGAGATAAAGACAAAGAAGTTGTTAGGCTTTAGGAAACCCCTAACTATGAAGGGGAGGACAGAGGAAGCAGGGGAGGATCACAGTCTTAAAACGGAGGAAGTTTCACACAGGATAAAATAAGGATGAGAAGTGTGGCCTACTGAGCTTAGCAGAAGTCTGTGCTAGTGATTATTGGTCTGTAACAGTCAGACTCTGCATAGGTCATTCTGCTTTTTGGGGTGGAGATGATCTGTGATGGCAGTTAGCTCCAGCTCTGCCAACATAGCTAAGGTCCGTTGATCATGTTACATGTACACTGGCTTTCTCCAACGATGAGGCTGGAAGCAAGAAATTCTCTAATAATATACCTTTCCCAAGATCAAGTATCCCTTCTGCCAGGGGGTTGCTTGGTTAATACTTTCTGCAGCTGTCTCCTAAGCCCATTCCTATTTAGGTCTGATAACTAAAACTCTGAGACAACTGAAAAGCCATGCTGACTGGCCATTTAGCCAAAAACTGCAGGCTGAGAGCAGAACACCAGAGACAATAAAAGACNCTCAAACAAAGATCTGGAAAGACTTAGTATTGAGCACAGTCACATTTCGATGCTATATGCAGCTTGAGCTTGGCAGGTGGCTTATGCAAAACTAAAGCAGAGAAGCATGGCAAATTTGAAGAAAATATAATACAGACTTGAAAGAGGCTGTTCCTCTGAAGCACCAGCTTTATTTAACCAGGTCAGCTCACAATTACTTCCTTCACATTACATAGTGTCTGACATGACTTTAAGAAATGCTATTATGACTGAATACTAGGAATGAGAGAAAGGAAAAAGAGCTTGAAATTGAGGAAAGCAAACACCTTGAAGGGAGAACTACGCAGTGATTAACTTTGTTGTTTTTTTTGGTTTTGTTGTTTGGTTTTGTTGTTTTTTTTTTCCTGAGGCATATTGTAGAAAGTGCACAGGCAGCTTCCTCTCTACCACAAGTGATACCAGCTATATTGACTGTCTTGAAATAGCCCTCCTAAAACAGCTTTGGGCCTCTCTACAGCTAAAAAATGTAGACTTATCTTCAAACACAAGCTTGAATAGTCTTTCAGCTATTTCCCATCAAGATTGTCCATTTCTGCCTGATAATAACAGTGGGCTGCTTTTCTTTTGTGATTGTATCAAGTTTTGAGTGCTCTTGATAGGTATGATCCAGCCTCTGTGGTTGTCTTGTCCTGTGACCCAGGTGGCTATTCCTTCTGTAAATTCTATTAAGAGCATTCAAATCAAAGCCACTCCCATAATACCAAAGCAGATTCCTGCAGCTGTGTCGTTCCTGCTAACCTAGTAAAGGTAGAAGTGCTTAATGCAATCTGAA
>VZTV01068440.1:0-20779 GCA_013400875.1 Anhinga rufa
AAAAAAAAAAAAATATGTAAGAAAGCTGGGTTCAAACAGTCCCGGGCAAGAAGGGGACTTCAGCGGCAGAGCCGTGCCCTTCTGGAGGGCTCACGCGTGACCCAGCCCCAGCCCGCTGAAAGCCCGCGCCTCTGCTCCTGCTCGGAGGGCGCAGCATGCTGCATTGGGGCCCGCCAGCCTCGGCAGGTAAAGCCTTCCCCTCAGCACGCATCGGGGTTTCAAAGACAAGCGTTTACCTCAACTCCCGGCTGATCCTGGTCTTGCTCCTCCTGTACACACAAACAAAGGAGACATCAGAGCTGAAATGAGCACACGACCGCTTTTTTCTCCCCCAGCCCCTGGAGAAAATAAATTCTTTTATCAGGAGTACACAGAAAGCTACGTTCTCACTGCAAAGAGAATTTAACTTACTTTAAAGCAAAAAGAGCACTTTTATGTGGGTGAGGGGAGGAATATTTCTTTCAAAACTCTAATTTGCTTGGCACACGCCAAGCTGGGAGGAGGGAGATGGGCTGTGATTCAGATACTGAGTCACAACAACAGATCTGGAGAGCGCTCGGTTACATTTCAGCTGCACCGAGTGGGAGGTATTGACTGAACTGGATCCTCAGCAGCCTGGCGAGGCTCGGTTCTCCTCCCAGCCCTCGTTCTGGCTGTGCTGGGAACGCAGCGTGCACATAGACTGCTGCAGGGCTTTATGCTGCTGCTTGAAACCACCATCATGGGCTCCCAGTGTCATGGCATTAGGCACAGTGTTCTCCACAGTGCCCCAAAACCAGCCAGAGCTGCTCAGCCTCCCTGGCAGAAGAGGGCTGCGTGGTGCCGGGAGAGCCACAGTGAGGGTGAGAATGGACAGACGCATGGATGGGAGAGGAGAAGCAAGCATGCTGCTCACCTTCTCATCCTGCTGCTCCTCCAGGGCTGGGTCCTGCAACTCGTGCAGCACAACTCCTGCTGAGAGTATCTCCTTGCCCTCTCCAGCGCCACGACGCGCAGCCTTGGGTTTCTGCTGTTGCTTCTTTGCTGGCTCGTCTTTTGACTTGCCCTTTTTCCCTTTTTTCCCTTTCTCCTCCTTGTTTGACCCTGCAGACTGTGGTTACACAGAGAGGTGGTGAGAGCCAGCGACCCAAGCAACCGTGCCACAGGGGAAGGCAGAACTCCTCTCACTCACGCCCAGCAGTTTCATGATGAGCTCCCGGTCCTCCTCATCCTGGTCCTTGTACTTCTCCTTCATCTTCTTCATTTTACTCTGCAGGAGAAAACACACCAACAGCTTCAGAAACAATGAATTTTGCAGTTTTGCTTCCACAGACCAACACCTAGATGCTGACCCCACACACACTTTCCTTCCAGGCCTCCCTGACTCTCCTTCAGAGCAGTTCACCGATAACCAAGAGACTGATTTCAGTGAGGAAAGCACAGCGTGCTCAACACCAACAGACCAGCACCACCATCTTGGAACCACCAAGAGCACTACCGAGAGTCTAAAACTATCAGGCAGCCATGGACATCCAACAGAAACCTGGTATTTCTGTCCACACTTCATGTGGCGACAGCCCAACCCATGGGTAAACCTGGTCCCTGCCTACCTTTTGGCCCCGCTTCATGGGCTGAGGGGCCGGCACACCCTTATTGGAGTTGGGAGCAGTGGGGGGCTGTGTCTCCGTCTCTTTCTGCTTCTCTTCAGGCAGCTCCAAGTTCTCAGAGTCATTTTGCTGCTTCTTTTTCTTCAGTTCTCTAAGGAAAACAATGACTTGACACACTGCCTCTTGTTACAAGAGCGGCTGCTGCTCTCCTGCCAGCATTACCGCCCTGCTTCCCTGCCACGGGACTATGGGGGAACCTGAGGCACATGCCCTGGAAATAATCCCTCCTCAGTAAAACCTCTCAAGCCCACAAGTATGCAAGAAACCATTTGTTCACAGCCAGCACTCCCGAAGGACAGGAGCAACCGCCACCCCACAGGCAGGACCCACACTGAAAACGCAGGACGGACAATCGACATGGACTGGCCCAGACCGGGAGGTGCAAGACATGCCCTGCATGCAGGTCCTGGCAAGGGAGCGGGGAGGAGGCATTCCCCTCACTGCAAACACAAAGAGGCTCTCACCTCCTCTCCTTGGCAGACAGATGCCTTCGTCCCTGGGACTTGCTGTCACTCTAAGAAGTGAAACGCAGTTAGAGCACACCATGTCCAGCAGCAGTTCACACTGCTCTTTGCCAAACATCTGAGCTGGGACCTTACCAAGCTGGGTTCTTCCTCTTTGGGGATGATTTTCTGCAGGGATCTGTGGGGAGATCAAAACAGGGCTCATCAACAGACGTAGGGCAGCTCAACCATGGACGCATCACCACAGCCCAGACATCAGCTAACTCGGTTGCACTGCTTTCAGCTTTCTAATTCTTGAAAACCCCAGCTTTGGTGAATGGAAAAGGGCAGCAATACCAGGATTCAGTTTACAAAACAAGCCTTCAGATCTCTGCCAGCTTGTCTCGTGCACACACAGAAACAAGGAACAAAGACAGCCTGGGTACAGTACGTGCTAAAGGAACCCCTGATGTTCAGCTTCCCATGCACGCAGCCCGGCTCAGCTGTGGTATTCCCCGCAGAGCTGTCCGCTTCCACCTACTCAATCCCGTCTCCTTGCACCTTCCAAGGAGTGCCATTTCCAGGGAATACAGGGAGATGAGCTCATCTCGCAGCCGCATGCAGAGCAGTAACTTGGCACCAGCTTGGCAGAGCAGAAACAACTCATGACTCAGTTTCTCAGGTCTGAACAGCTCTGAAACGAAAACGGGAGCAGCCACCTCCTGAGGAGCAAATCAGCGCGTGGTGGTCAAGGGACGCTTAGGCCAAAACAGGGAACAGCAGCGATGAAAGCGTGTGTGTGTGTGTGTGTGTACACTTCAGGAGGGAGTCCAAAGCAAGCAGCCCACGAAGAAGAGCCGCACAGGGAAATGGCAGGGAAAGGTACACAGCGTGGCGCTATTCCCGCAGTACAGGCTTGCTGCCCTGCGCTCTGGCAGCCTGCAGAGCTGAGCATCAAAAGAAGCGATGGCAACTCATCATAGCCCTTGTCTTGGCAGCACTTTAACAGTACGGGGATCCCTCAGGAGTGCCCACATAGCAGCTGCTGCTTCGCTTACCTTTGAGACTGAAGATGCGACAGGTCGATTGTTGTATCTGGGTAATTTACCTCTTCCTCCTTCACTTCACTCTTTGAGTCCGGATTTTCCACTTCATCTTCAGATTCTCCATCATCCTCTTCGGAGTCACCCTCGGGTGCAGGAGGTGTGTTTACTGCACCCTGGTCAAGGTCAGCAACGCCCTCGTCACGATTACTCTCAGACGTGGCTTCCACATCCTCCGGTGCTTCCTGACACTCTGCTTTTTCCTCTTCGCTGCTGCTGTCTCCTCCTTCTGGGGCACACAGGTGAGGAGAACACGGCTCACATCAGAAATGCCAAACTGACGCGTAAGACAGTGCAGAGAACTAAATGCCAAACCCCAAGCAGCGCCCCCCCCCCGTCAGCAGTGCACACAGCACCCCCGTCACATCCACTGTACCTAACAGCTCCACTTCTTCGGACACCAGTTCACCAGCACTGCTGGAAACTGTTTCCAGATCCTCATCCTGTACTTTGATCTTCCTTTCTTCTCGGTGTCTCCAAACGCAGCTTTCATCCACCTAACAAGAGGCGCCTTCATATTAGGCCAGTACCAGCTCCAGTGACGTTCGCTAGCCTGTTCAGTGAACACCTGACTCGGCTTTATTCTTTCCCTTTGAACACTTCTTGCTATTCAAAAGGCAAGAAAACTAAACCAGCACCTTTAAACCCAAGTCTAACAACCTAGAAAGTACATCTAGTGAGGAGACACACATCGTTGCACAACCAGCAGACTCCCTAAATGCACATATGCTTCAAACAGAGCTGGTATAAAAATCTAGCAGAGATAGTAATGTTCACAGTGTCTGTTTGTTTTAAATGAAGACAGTGCAAATTGGGGAAAAATGGAAATGAAAGCAGAGTAATTTTCAACGAGTAGCTTTTTATGGGATTTGTCCCAGTGGGAAAAGTAGTAATTGGGAATATACTGATAAGCAAGAACCAGAAAACAAGCCTCCTACAGCTCAAACCAAATTACAAAAGCCAGCAGGAGCTGCACAGAGAAAGCAGTACCTTAAATAAGAAGCTAAAGCCCATCATCAGATACGAAGGTGGAAGAAAATTCTTCTTCCCTGAAAAACAAAGGCAGATTCTCATGAGGAGGTTTAACAGCTATGTTATATGATGTATTTTCAAAATTCATTTTTATTAGAGGCTGAAAAATTACACTGGGGCTTGTTCTATCTCTTGGATGCCAAAAGAACAGGAGAAACTCAAAAGCAGCTTAGCTAACGATCCTCGCCCCAGGGCCTCAGCTAGAAATGCTGCTGCAGCTGCCCAATAGTCAGTCTAAAGCACTCAGAACAGATTTTCAGGAGAAGAGCGGAATCTGTCGGCTGCTGCGGCGAGGGGGGCAGCTCAGGTGGCTGCCACTGCAGGACAGCACAGCATCTTCACACAAAACGCCTAAAGTCCAATTCACACTGCTCCTTTGTGTCTCACCTCGGATCATGAAGCTTCCAGTAGTGAGGTATTCTCCTGTAGGCGCAGTTTTAGAAACCTAAAAAAAAAATCATGATGTACTATAAAGAGCATCTGTCATAGAAGGCCAGCACTGCGTAATAACAGCACTAACAAAAGCAACATTCAAGCAAGCTACATTTTTAAGTTAAGGGAGCAGTTTGCAGAAGGACTCTGTTTCCGAGAGGTTCTTCCTGTCCTTTGTAGCATATTTTCCTAAGGGATGGATCAATTCAATCACATGCTACTGGCACTACATTTTAGGAGTCCTGGGTGAGTAACTGGGTTATTCGGGAAATAAGAACACTAAAGGCACTGCGACCTTCAGTTTAGCATAATCTCTCCACCCCTACACTTGAGTTGATTGGAAGCGCACCAAGACTGCAGTTAATATGCAAGCTAGAAGCCCAACTGAAAAAAAAGAAAACTTTGTTTTCAATAAAAGTCCTTTCCCTCTGTTAGCAAGAAGCCAAGCCTGCAGCATTTCCTCTGTCACGTGCATGTCACGGCAGAGGTTACCCCTCCACCCTGGCTCTAAGTGCGGCAGAGCCAGGGAGAACCCCCCAGGAACAGTATCAGAGAACAAGTTTCACCCGCACCCATCAGTTCCCCCCCAGAGACACTTCGTTGCAGTCGCACACCAGTTCCTCCAGATGTTCTGTCTGCAAAGCTCATGCACGAGTGTCCTTACCTGGCTGTGGGAGACCCACCAAGCACTGGTGACAACACGGGCATCCCAGGCAGCACTGTAACACAAGGCCATCGTGCCTGCCTCCGTCAGGGTTCGTGGAGGGATCGGTTCACCTACAAAGTAACACCCAACACATCAGTGAATGTGATCCATGCACAACAGATTAAATTCTCCAACTTCCACATGTGCCCTAATCCAGGGTGTGAGCTTTCCAGGGGCTCTGGGCAGAGACAACCTGGCCTGGCTAAGCTCAAAGGCAGTATGGACAGAGCAGAAGCAGCATCAGCTCTTCACAGCTCCCCAGTGGAGGCTGAAGCCAGCTGTGCTACTGCTCCCTCCTCAGCTCAGCTCCACCAGGGAGCAGTAACTACGCTCGTCACAACACAAGGCCAGCTTCCACCACCTCTCTTGAACAGGGCACAGGCAGGGTTTGCACAGCTGTCTCCCATGAGATCCATCCCACCACGTTAATGCTTCTCTGCTGAGATCAGCACCCTGCTTCAGCACCCAAACAGCTTATGCCACCAAAGTCTCAGCAAGACCGCAGTCCCTGCGGCCAGCAGCGAGCGCTTGCACCCCTGCCTCTGCCAGTGGCTAACGCTTGCCTCTGTGAGCACATCTCCATTGCTCCTTCCCACCAGCAGCTCAGCTGAGCAACTGCAAGCAGCCAGTCATGACTGGGAAGATGCAGCAGTCAGATCTCGGAAGGAATGATGCCCCTCAGATCCTAAGGGAAACATCTGCTGGAGCTGGGTACCACTGCAAGAGGGGAAGGCAGCTCGCCGGGCTGGGCTCAGACGTGCAATGCAGAGACTGCCAGTTCACAGCACCCCAGGCTTCTATGAGTCCCTGCGTCAGCCCCACATACAGTACCTGACGGGTTCTTGATCACACAGCTTGTGGCTCCATGGAGATCAGCATGCACGTATATGTCCCCTGGGAAAGAAGTGACTCGAATCAGTCACACACATGGTAACCACACAGATCACTCGAGCTAAGGTGAAGGTTTCTAACGCTAGCTGGAAACAGCTGTTTTGGCTGCGAGGAGCATGAGGGGAAGAGCATACAGAAGTCTTTTTGTCCACCCCAGTTGCTCCAGGGAAAATCAGCTCCTTTGCTCCTGATGGGAGTCCGTCCAGCCTACACTTATCCCACAGTGCTGGAAGGCCCAGCCTCCCACAGACAACGCACACACAGTCTCTAGGACTCACCATCACCAAAGGCCCCCTTTACCTAAGACCCAACTTAAGAACAAACCACACAGACCTTGCCGTGTCATTCTTTTACATTTACAAAACTGGAAAACAAAAGAGAAACCGATATACTCCACTTGATCGGACTCTCACCTGGTTTAAGATACCGCTTTACAATCAGCTCATTCTGCTGTTGATCTCTTCCAGCAATAATAAGGTAATTCTCAGAACTAATGAACCACAGGAACTTCTCAAACCTGCCAAATTACATCAATCCATTGTGTGAAAAACACCTGGAACTAACAGAGCATGACAAAGGTGGTTTTTATACCAAACTCTAAGAATATTCATCTTAGCATCTACTCCTTACAAAAGGCACTGCAAATAGTTTCACACCCATCCATATGCCTGGGGCATAAAACGAGGCACAGTACAAATATAACATCAACGATATTTTGAAATGAAACGACAAGTACCGTCACCACAAAGTCCAGCTGCCTCCTATTTATTTTTATTTTAATAATTCAGTTACTAGACTATAAAAACCTTTGGGGTTTCATTTTGTTCTTGCCTTCCCCCCCCCCCAATCTACTGTTACGATTTCACAGAGCTGCCAGAAAGTAACAGTGAAGTTCCCTATTGTCACTAAGCCCATGATCCTAGCTGCGTTAAAAGCAAAAAAATCTACAAGTCCACATCCACTGAAAGGAACTTTCCCAGGCAAAGGCACTAACAGGATCAGGCCAGCACCTTCAAGGAGCATTGTAATAAGACTCATTACAAAGTGTAGTGCTTAGAAACCATCATTAGCTCCCCTTCTAAACTAGCGAAAACTCAGCCTGACACATGTTCTAAATTTGCACACATTCACAATATATTAGATAACGACAATGAAACTGTACTTGCCAATAGACCTTTCTTGCTTTCTGAATGGTGGTAACTGTCTGAACTTCCCTCAATGTCTGCTTCGTCTTCTTCTCAGCCGATTTAAATGCCTATTTAGACAGAAAGCATGATCGCAATCCGCCAGCGCAGGAATCACAAAGCTGAAAACTGAACAGCAGGGAAGTCGGTAGGAAATGCCTCTGAACTTTATCCAAGTGCAGGCTCCACAAACTGCTCTTCACAGGCCTGCATTCCCCTCGTGCACATGCAAGACAGCTGTCCTAAAAGCTTCATAAATCTCCGCCCGGGATAACTGCCCCCTGTGAAGATCATCAGCTCTTTGATCATAAGGATCTCGGCTGATTTTCCACTCCTGCCTCCATAAGCGCTGGCCTGTTCATATCTCCAGCTAGCACATGTCTTACGTGGTCACAATGCCACTGGTGGAAACCAGATGATACAGCAGGGATCTGCAATCCTCTGTTCGGTCAGCTTAAAAGCTCAAGAATTAAACAACCCTGGTTGGTTGTTTTTACCTTTCATGTTTCATTCATTAGGACTACCTAGACCAAGTTAGGATTTTCCACTGATAAGTGACAGTTTTTGTTTTTAAATATCTTCTAAAAACAAAGAAAAAATACCTTTTCTGCAGCTTCCACTGTCTTCTGAGTTTTCTTAGCTGCATGTCTTTTGTGATCATAGTACCTGCAAAACACAAGTTTGTTTGTATCTGAAATCCCAGCAGATTCACTCATTTTTAGAACATACTTATCACAGTCCTCTACGTTTGCCATTAGCACTCAGTTTTGAGGTTTATTTTTTTAGCCCAGGTCTTCGGCTTAGTCTTCACCTGAGAAAAGCAGCCAGATGAAGTAAGTCCCCTCCTCAGACAGAGCACTCTGCTTGGGTGTGGCAAAAGCAGCCATTTAATTCCATGCATCACTGAGCAGAATTGTACTCGAAATTAAATTAATGTGACAGCTAGAGACTAGCTGCTACGCAACAGTGAGGTACTGGGTTTGGACCAAGAAAATGCACGTCCTAGAGCTGAGGGTGAGCTGCCCGTTCCAATTTCTAACTTTTATTTTTAACAAGATATACACGGAGCCCTCCCTACGATGTTATCACTGACAACTGCAAGCATACAGAAACTTCCACTACCAAAGCACACGTTCTCTGTAAACCTTACTTCTTGGCATTGGCATATGCAGACAAACTGAGATCAACATCAACTAACGACGGTTTGTTCTTCTGAGGTTTCTTCAACTGTTTGTTTTTATTCTTTTTCTTTTTTCCCTTTGGTTCTTCCGTTTCTTCTTTCTCTAGATCAGCACCCTCCTCCTCCTCTTCCTCTTCAGATAACACATATGGGTTCCTAAAAACACATGACATCATGCAATTAAGATAAGAGAACTGACTGTTCTTCACCCTTACTGCAATGCCCTTTTACTTCTATTCCCTCATGAAGACTGGAAATGGCCTAAGGAACCCTTAAACCACTTTCACCTCGTAGCTGCAGGAAGGCCCCAGGATGCCTTAGACGCAAGCCCATTTATGTATTGGAGTCAGCCAAAGTTTGGGGGGAAAAAAGAAAACAAAAGCAGAAGATAAAGAGCCCAAATTTTCCAGTCCAAGGAAGTGACATTTTCCAAGGCAATTTCTTCTATCAAAAGAGACACATCCATACCATCAACCTAGAGGAAAATCTACTTAAACTGAAGAACAGTTCCAAAGACCTACTTTCATAAAGTAAAAGAAACACAAGACATTCTATGCATGATTGCCACATGAAAAGAGCACAGTTACATCATCATATGACTCACTGAACAGGACAGCAATGCGCTGGTTTAAAACCTCAAACAGCATCTGCTCTGCTGTTTTCAAAGAGGTATGCTGAGAGCACACACTAGCGGGATTTGTGTTGCCTTCTCGCCAGGACATTAAATCCTGCTCAATACAGCTGTACTAAGCCTGCCTGGCAAAAGGTGGTGGAGCAGCATAAAATACCATCCTTCGTAAAGGAAAATGTACCTCCATAGTCCTCTGTACTAAGGATGCACGATTCAACACTTGGTGGACTGAGTGGTTTGATCAGGGAAGTGATCACTACTCACTACTAAAACAGACGGAGAAGAGAGGCTGATGACACAGTTGCCAACACAACTCACTCCTGAAAACGAGTATTCTATGCACATTTCTGAAAATGAGGTGACTAAAAATTCAAAAATTAAACTTTGCCACATTACAGCTTTCATACCAAAAGTTCTAGCTATAAAAAAATTAATTCTCACTTTTTTATCTCTAGCATCCCAATACAGTGTCAGATAAGGTTTTTTTAAGACACTCCAAATACTGCCTCACTGCCAGTTCTCTCATCAGGACTTCTACAAGAACCAGCATCAAAACCTGCAGCTCATGACAGCCGCAATCTTGAACCATCAGCCTTTCACTGGACTGCCATTAGCCATCAGCAGCATCGAAAGGGGCGGGATCTCATGTGAATTTTAGATCAAAGCAGCATAAATCAGAGAGAGTCAACTGCTGACTGACAGACGGGAGCTCTGGACCTATACTGCGTTAGGACACCTTCCAATGGTTTAGAATATAGTAAGACAGACTCTAAAAATACTAAAACAAAAGCTATCACAGTACTATTATTTTTGAAAGCCAAAAAAAAGGCATCCCTCTTTGCTCACAGAACTATATGTTCTCTTCATGCTGCTGTAAGAAAAACCAAACAATTTAAATACCAATGCACAAGCTAAAGAGATACCTGTCTCCTATACAGCTCACACAGTCAGTCCTACTTGCATTGGGTACAGGTGATCCGCAATGTACTCACCTCAGCAGCATTGTGATATGATTTGTCTGAAGCTTTAATTCTTTGATTGCACTTGCAACAGGGTCTCCCTGTGCCTGAGCTTCTTTAACAATCGCTCCTATCTCTGTCCAGTCTATCTGGTTGGCTAATGCACTGCGGACCACCTGAATGGCTCGGTCGACGATCTCCAAGTTCATTTCTATAAGTTCTCCTTTTATCTTATCAGCTTCCTTAAGGAAAGAAAAAAGTTTATACCCACTGAAGCTAAACACACACTCAGCAGTAGTTTAAAAAAAATAAAAGTAGTAATGAATATTGAGATGAAATCCAAGAACGGCACTGAAGTGATCACACAGGGCAACGGCCAACTCGACTCCCGCAAGCAGAGCGGCACAAGCAAGTTTTGGCAAGAGAGGTACAAAGGTCTCACAAGGGAGCAGAGCCCCACTGGGCAGGCCTAGGCTCCCTGCGGGGCTACGGGGTGCTCAGTGACAACAGAAGGGCTCGCTTTGGGATCCAACGCTGCCCGTAGCAATGCAGACCAGCAGGTAGGACTCTTCAAGAAACATTACATATCTTCTTAGTTAAAATAAATAAAAATCCCAGTCTTACCTGAGCTTGCTGAAGAGCTTCTAGTCTGTGCTCGTGATCCCTGCGGACATTTTCAAGTTTCTTCAATGCTTGTTTTTCCTTTCAAAAATAAGAAAGATGGAAAAATATATATACAAATGGCACCTTATCACCTAATCACTGCGAGACATTCAAGAGAGCATTCCAGCACAGAAAAATACAGCAGTGTAAAAGATGCAGAGTCTCCAAAATACTGTTAATGCTATTACTTGCATTCCAAGCAGAACCAACTGCTAGATCATACATCTTGAAATCCACTCCCTGACCACCACTGACTCAGCATCTCCCTAGCAAAAAATCAGGAATGACACCTCCCTCACCCCAGGCTACAAGAACGAAATGAAGCATGTGAAGCTCAGAGAGCCACCTCAGCTGCCCCACTCTTGGATGAGAGCATACCTGCTGCAATGCTTTCAGATCAATTTTCTGTCCCTCTAGCTTGGAGTAGAACTCATC
The DNA here is from genome assembly GCA_013400875.1 of Anhinga rufa. Taxonomy (NCBI): domain Eukaryota; kingdom Metazoa; phylum Chordata; class Aves; order Suliformes; family Anhingidae; genus Anhinga; species Anhinga rufa. Next base: position 11,306 of record VZTV01068440.1, read on the forward strand.
TGCTGCCTGCAAGAGAAAACCAGTTTTAGGAATCTCCAAGTTGCACTAACTTATACCAGCAACAAGCAGGCAGAGGAGGTTCCGCTCAAGAGAGGTGGCTGCAAAGCACTAGAAGAGGAGACAGATGCTAAAACAGGGTTCAATAACTTCCTCCATTTTACCTTCGCACAAGGTGAGTTCAGCAAGACACTTAAGGTTATGTTTCACTGAAAACCAGGGGCTATGCGCAAGGAAGTAAGTGGCCAAACTATGTCCCGTGTGTTTTTTGCTTAGAAACAATGAAAAAGAAGCTGCTGTTTCACACAGCGTGCTCTTCAGATTAAATGATTACAATGATAGACCTGTCTGCCCTGAATTCCTGCTGCTTCAATAGGTCAGTTAAAAAAAAAACAAAACAAAAACAAACAAACGAAAAAATACCACATAATACCTAGAAAGTATGCCTAAGAACTGCTCCTGGTGTCCCAGTTGCCAGACACTGTGCTTAATACAAAAGAAGAGGAAGGTTTTAGGCTGTTTAGATCATCAGTGCTGTAAAGGAGATGACAGAAATTCAGCCAAGCAGCAGGGTAGAAAAGTGAAACGGGAGTTCTGGAGATCAAGGTCAGGAACAACATGCAGTTAACGATTTCAGATGTTAATGAGTCAAGGACCAGGAAGGACAACACTCAAGGAAATGCTAAATCAGGTGCCTGAAGCTTTCAAAGTAGTAACCAGAAGAGCCTAAATGTGATGACTGTGACGACTGACTGTTTGCCCCCAGCAACAACTCAGCGCCCGAACTCTTCACTAACAAAATGTTTCACCAGGACTAGTAACAGCCACCTTCCTTACAGGTTCAATACACACCTCCATCCAGTGCCAGATCCGTATTTCAACTACAGGATCTAACTAAGTTAATAAAGACAACGCTGCTCAGCAGCAGCCTAAAGGCCCTGTTTAAGCTGGTCTTTTCTGCATAAAACATTTATCCATAAAATTAACCATCTCTTTCAAGGTCTATGTGTTCATTAACAACTTCTGCACTATATTTTAATCACTCTTTTTAGCATCAGTCAATTAAAGCACTTAAGTACAGTATCAGCAAAAGCACTGTACCTTATTGAATGAGTCAAATTCCAAGTACGGACATTTTGAATGTTGAGAAAACAAGAAAGGATGAAATTCCTCATATCTGTAAAATACACATTTGATATTATCACCTGAAAACTAATTTGTTATGCAGACTAGTAGAAAAAGAAATAAATACTTCAAATATTTACGTGTAGATATCTTCTGCTGGTTTATCTGGTGCCAGACTTGGCTTTTTCTCCCTTTTCTGGATAATATAACCCTAAAAGAATACAAAAATACGTCATCACCATTTGTCTTTGAAAAGGATCCCCTCTTAGCAAAGCAGCAAGTTTTAGGCGCTAACTGACTGATCAGCACGAGACAACATAATTCATTCTAGCAGGGAGACCTTGTGGCAGAAGCGATGTGACCAAGTAAAGCCCTGACTGCTTGTGTGTCTTGACTCCAACTTATTCCAGAAAAGAAGGTGAACTTCTCTTACAAACCTCACGACTGCCCTCTAGAGCTTACCACACAAATGCACGGTTTACACGCAGAACTGCTACCTGCTGTTAAAGCACAAGTGCAATTCTCGTAGGACCTACATAATCTACTTGTAAATTATTTAATTGCTGCACAGCCAGTGCAAGGAAGCAATTTTTATTCCCCATCACCACCTGGAGCCCAAGCTCACAGAATAAAATCTGTAGCTGATAACACCAGGAACAAGAATGCTGAACAATACCTGCCTGCCAGTTAAATTGGGCAATTCCTGCATAACTCATAACCAAGCTGCTCACCCAAGACCCACCTTTCCACTGAAGTTGTCGGTTAGTGTCATATATTCTTCTGCTTTCTCTAAAGCAGTAAGCACTTTTTCAATATTTTCTAGAGAGAGGGGGGAGGAGAGGAATATTTTAAAACACCTAGAACATAAGTATTTTATATAAACATAGCACAAAAGCAAATCAACAAACGACCCAGGCAACTGCTCTTCCCATTAAGAGCCTGAAGCAACCTGTCCAACCTGACCACGTTAAGTAGGATTCTAGCATGTCTCAAAAAATTAAATCTCATATATCCTTTATGCCTGCTGCTTCACTACAGCAATTACTGTTCATTTTAAACAGGAGCCTTAGCACACATTTTACATTTGGGGAATTTTTAATTAAAAAAAATAATCTATATAGGTACATCTAAGACATAATTATTCAAGTTTCGGGGAAAAAAAAAAAGGCCATACAAAAGCTAGCACTTTATAAAAATAAAACTGCAGAGGAAAAGCACAAACCAGTAGCTCTAAGAAGTTATTTGCTTGTTACAAAGTTCATTTATTAAGCACCAGAATGCAGTAGGAAGTAATAAAACCTTTTGATTTACAGCAAATATAAAGCACACAAGAAAAATAAGACAACAGAAAAATCTATTTTGACTTTACTAACAAATTCATAATTTCCCAATAAATGAAGGTGCTACTTTATCAAATCCCCACCATATTTGCTATAGATAAAGGAAGACTCTGATGTTAATTCTTCTATACAAGACTCTCGTAAAATACACCTTTACACAGCCAGAGTTCACCTGATGTTTAAGGTAGTATCTCATTATAAAATCATTCAGACTATAGGAGGAGTCTGATGTTTTCATTCCAATATAAGCACAATTCAAGAGCTTTAATGTGAACAAGGTTGGTCCTCAACCTAAAAGCATTTCAGTATATAACCATATGGTCAGAACTACAGGTTTAAGGATTACTCATCTCTTTGGAAAAAAAAAAAATATAGACATAAAAATTGCTATATAAGTAGTACGGCCTTTAAAATCTTATTTCCTACATACCTTTACTTTCCATATGCTGATCTACTTTGACAAAACCAGAAAATCCAGCTTCTATAAGGCAATGCTCAATGAGAGTGGCTCCGTAAGCTGTTAAAAAAAATAATTAAGAATCATCTGTAGAAAACATTCACAGTGAAATTTGTATTCACATTAAAATCATAAGAAGCGTTTCAACAAGCTATGGCCGTGAAACTACAGTCAGTCCTTAGAGACGCTGGGGAGAGTGAGGGAGTTGTGGTCCCGAGTTCTGGAGCAGAGCCTAGAGAGAGCAGGCGATTAGGACTCCTGTAGTGGCCCTCTCAGAAATGCTCACCGAGAAGCTGGGTCTCAGCTCACGGCTGATGAGTTCTCACAGACTTAAGCATGCTTAGGTTCATCTGGAACTGGGAAAGGTCTAGGATAGAGTGAGGATATACAGGAAGGATGGGCTTCATGTTGGTCAAAACGGAATGAAACCTTTACATTTAAAAAGGGGTTGGAAGGTTTCTGAACTGAAGAGTGTAGGAAACCCAACAAGGGTGGCAAACTGCCTGGCTCGGGATAAGGTATTATAAACCGTGAAGCCATACAAAATCTGTGGCCTGAAATAAAGAACTAGGAAAAAGCTGGCAAAGCCACATGTGAAACGTGAGTGACAGAAGAAACAGATGCAGTCCCATTTGAACGGGGTGCAGAGAAGGAACAAGTGAAAGCAGATATATAAGCTCCTACAAAGATGCTTGAAGACTAAGAAACAAGATGGGGCCATGGAAAACCAGCTTTAACTAAGAACTCTGAACAAGGAAAGCAGAAATACGGAGGAAGGAAAACAACCACTGGGACAGGGCAGCATCAAGCTCAGAATGATGTAGGTGACCTTAGAGTAGGCAAACAGGATGTTAAGAGGCCAAACAAATTAACAAGATAACACTTGAAAAAAAAACAGCACAATCTCATGGGAGTGAAAACCCAGGCCTGCATCTGGGATGTGAGGTATTAGGGCTACAGTATTAACTGCCTGGGCAGAGCTGCTGTTCACCCTAACATGCCAAGGAACAGCCAGGAGATTGTGAAAGCAGGACACAGAACAGCTACATCAGGTTTCAATCACCCCAACTCTATGGGGACCTACTCTAGGGCCTGCACTGATCAACTCACACCTAACTGACCTGGGAAGAGGGAACAAAGGACAAGGGGCAAAGCCTACTGAGGAAACACAATTCGTCTAAGCAACAAAAACAACAGCCAGCTGTGAAGAACTGGAGGAGAACGAGCAATAGCAAGTGATTAGATAAAGAGCTGACACATAAACTCACTGCAAAACAATATAAAATGATCTACATGAGGAAAGACTGTCCTACTTATGCATATGCCCAACTGATCATTTCTATTTGGGAGCGAGACCTAACAACAGATGGTCCTGTGGAAACATAAGCTCAATTGTCAGGGAATACAAAAGAAGCAGGCTGTGTGTTGGGAATTATTAGGAAAGGAATAGCAAACAAAACAAGGGAAATCATGCCACACTATAAATCCATGGTGCACTTCTGCTGTGAACGTTATGTACGCTTTTACTTACCCTGTTTCAAAACAGGTAGAGCTAGAAAAGGCACAGAGAAGGGCAACAAGGATCATCACAGGCTTGGAACAGATTCTCTACAAGGAAAGAATACACAGGCTATGCAGTAGGCTGGTCAGCCTAGAAATGACTGAGACTTATGGAATGAGTGGTGCAGAGTTGATAAATAGGCAGCAACTGTTCACCTTCCCTTCAAATACAATACTATGGCACCAGGTAAAACTGCTGAGATGAGTTTCAGAACAAAAAAAGGAGGTGGCTTTCCATGCGACATAGAAGCAAGTGGAACTCCTCACCACAAAAACACCAGGGATGCAAGAAGTTCAAACAGGTTCAAAAAGAGATTTGGTAAATGCATGGAAGAAAAAGCCAACCCAAGGTATTAAATACAAAGATGCCTGCTGATCAGTCACAGGAAGCCTCTAAAACGTAAGACTGCTGGGACTGAGAGACTATTCCAGGCAAGTATCAGTGTGCCTGTTTGGGCTGCAGGCTAATGACAGGGCTGGTGACCGGGCGCTGGCCTGAGGTTAAGCTGCCTTGCACAGGATGTGAGGAACTGCAGGACACAACGCGAGAAACTGCTGGCCACGACAGTTACAGAAGTGGCAAAAATGAGAGAAAGGGCAGGAGGGATGGACAGGTTTCACAGGTGGTTAGGGAGGAGTGGGGTGAGAAACAGCCAAACTCACACGGTAACTGAAGGGAAGAATTGTGGACCTTTTTAGAGAGCGGTGCCTTGCCAGGCCAGCTGTGCCTGGGTGATCGGATCACTAACCCTATATAAGGCCAAGGTTATCTAGGGAACAGTAGGAGAAATACCAAATCGGGGTATGGACATAGCAAAACTGGGACTAACAGGGAAAAGTAATTAGCAGCAGGTTGTTTATTTAGGAGGAGACTGGGGTGGAGAAAAAGAGGAACAAGGGTGGTGAAAAAGAGAATCAAGAAATGGGGAAAGTAATACCTAGGTCTGCAAGTCATGTGATTTGAGCGGTTCAGGGGTACCTGCCAGGGACTCCTCTGCTCGATCAACATTGCCAAATCAGGAGGATAAAACAAACTTGTTCTGACCACATCACACAAGTCAAATTTGCTTCTGTGGTCAGGAAAACTAGCGCACAGGGTGCTTTGCCCGGCTGCCAGAGATCACCCAGATGGACGTATCAGGCATCCTGGTATTACCACATCGGTACTTGCTCCAGAACTGGCAGCACTGGCATACTCCAATCACTCCCTAACAACATCCTTACCCTGACTGTACACTTACATCTCCTATTCAGTACCACTAAAGACAAGACACAGGACAAAGTGCATCGACTCAGAGCTCCAGCAGAGCTACTCTCAGGTCCTCATCACCGCAGGATCACGGCAAGGCTCATCTCTTTGTGCAGCTGGCTTGGAATCAAAAAAATCTACTCTGTTTTCAAAGGCTTAGGGATTTTGTTGTTTTTCAAACATACATAATAGCAGACTGTCACGAGCAACATACAAAAAAAGAGACTGCTTGAAGTTATTCAAATTTTCGGCATCATCTATTATAATGTGTATTGACCCCATTTAATTTTCTAATGAAACACAATTACTTACGAAGATGTGGGTTAAGAACCCTCTTCAGTTGTTCCCCTTTGGGTGCATTTGATATAATTTCAGTTAACCTACAAAAAATAATGGAGAGTTGTCATTCCAAAGAATAACGAGTTTTAAGACTACAGTGTATTGCTTAGAAGCTAAAAAACACTTTCAGTTTTTAAAAAAGTGCAAAAATGGCCTGTAATTTGTGAAAAGGCCACCCAAAGACACGCTACTTCTCACAGTTCCAAGTAATTTGGGTTTATTCCAATACACACACCACCTAAAAGCAATTACCTTTCCAAGGTTGGCAGAGGGGCAGGTGCTTTTGCACTGTCGACTGGATATCGTTCCCGAACCGCAAATCTGACATCATCTGCTTCATCCGTGCGAAACCTCAGAATGTTTAAGATGACGTATTCGTGGTCTGTCAGGACAATGTTACCCTGCGAGCACACCACAGGGGACCATCAGCAAAGGTCGTGCTCACGTGCTTGCTTACAGAGGACACGCCTGGAGCTTCGCACTCACCCTGTCGTACAGCTCAACGATGAGGTGATAAGCAGCTTCATCGCTACCAAACTGGAAGTCCACAATTCTGTCTATACCCAGCTGTTTTACACTGACAAGCCTTCTGGTCTTTAAATGCTTACGGCACTGTCAATAATGGAGAAAAATGTCTGTGAGATGATGGAAACAGACCTGCTTGTGATATTTTATACTGAAACACATTTTAGCTATAGATCCCTCCTGTGACACTGACCACTTCTTACTTAATACAAATACCATAAGGGTAAAAATGTCAATCTTGGTAATACTAAGCCAAGACAGCTCTGGGCAAAATAATACCTTGATATTTATAGGCAATACAATTGTTCCAGATTTTTAACATTAAGCCATTTTTGCCATTAAAAACTGCTATTTGTTTAGTTCAGCAAGTGTGCAGCTAGTTAAAATTCAAAGGGTTTAATCTACAAAGAGAACCAGGATTATTCCTGCATCCGTATATGATGTAGAAAGCCACCCTGGGGAATCTCTGCTGAGTCATTTCAATGAGGCCGCATCCAGAGGTGGTGGGCTAAGCAGACCCATGTGAGTCAGCAAGCAGGTTCCATCCCTGCAGATCCACCTGCAGGAGCACAGCTTAGCAGCTCACAGCAAGATCTGACCCCTTGAAGCCCAGCAGACTGAACAGCGGGACTCATCTAACATAGGGTCCTGCATCCCGGGCCTAAAAATTTGGACAATCCAAACTGAATGACAAGGACTTCACTGGATTAAAATTCTGAAAGGTCTCGGTGGCCCAGAAAATGTTCAGCAGCTTAATATTAGTCTTCATAAATTTAAGTTTTCCGTGTTTCAGGCACTGAACATCAACAGTGTGACCCCAGGTCCACATTTGTTCTTCCCTTGTCCCTCAGTCACCTGCTTGATCAGGATCCACCAAGCAAGTCCTTCCACTATTTTCTTGTCTCAAGTCCTTCCACTATTTTCTTCTGTCTCCAAGGACAGAACATGAAGGTTGCTTTCTGATATCCAGCCATCTTATAAAAAAGAAACTGTAGGTTAGCTTACCTTCATCGCAAAGCCAGACGGCATCATATTTTTTGGCCACTCAAACTCCGTCGTGTGAATGCGTATACCAGATTCAAGCAGCAGTGTGGCCTTGCAGTCTGGTCTGTTAACAAAATAAAGACTTACCCCTTGGCACATGAGCACCCACCCCTTAGCACACACCAGTTTGCACTGGAAGGAGACCAAAGCACCGCAAACCAGCAGCACACTATCTACAGAAAACACTGTTGCCAAAACTTAGTAAAGCCCATAGCGCCGCGGCCAGGCTGACAATGAGAGGACATCCGCATCTTAAGTTTATGGATAATTGAGCCAGGCAAAATGTTTGGCAAGCAATGGAGTTAAAAATTCTCCAATGCAATTGGAGGCAAGCAGATCGGCAAGGGCCCACCTCAGACACCAGTGGAGCAGACAGGCTAGTGAGATTACGCGAGCCCTGCCTCCCATTTAGCCTGGGCACCAGTACCACTTACTAAGTGCTGCTCTTCATTCCTCCAACTCCTCTCTTCCCTCCCCACAAAAAGAAACAATGACAGTTGTGTGGTTTTACACTAGCACCTTTGGCCTTTTGTACATTTTCTGCAGTATTTCACATTTCATATGCTATCTCCCAAGAACTTCCTGGGTAAGAATTACTGTGTTTTATCAAAGAACAACAGAATTTCACTGAAAACTAGTCAGAAAAGCCACACACCTGTCATCAGAAGTTATGTACACACAAAACCCCCTAGTTCTCATATGTACAGTAACAGCATAAAGAAATTTAAAGAAGTTCTTACTTTTGAAGGCGAATAAGATACGTCTTATTATCCACATCATAAACATTGTTTACTCTCATTCCCAATAAGCTGTCAAAAAGAAAATGCACACTTTGGAGAATACAATACACAAACCACACAAGTAGCTGAAAAAAATCCCAGTGATAATTAAAATATACAGAAGTGCAAGTTATGACAAATTACCGAGCAGTAACCAAAAGGGCAGCAAAGGAAGATTAATGGAATGAGCTGGAAGCCGAACAACCAAAAGATGGAGTAATTGCTATTATTGGATAAAGCGCAAAAAGCTGAACAAGCTGAAGCAAGAACAGCCACCACAGACATCCCAGCTGCAACCGGACAGCTTCTGGATCTATGGCACAGGATGGAGGCCAGGCCACCAGCTCCTGCAAGCACTCCTCTTAGTGGCAGGGATGCAAAATGTACTGGTTATACTGGAGCACTTTGCTCCTCCCGGCGGGCTAAGTTCTGCGTCACTTAGGGAGCTCTTTGCCAGCATGGGGCACCAGTATTCCCAGTACAAGCACAGAAACAGCCCAGGAGGACGATTTAGTCATCATTTTGTTCAGCGTGGGGCTGAAAATGCAGATTGCCCTGGACACCAGAAGGGTGTGAGGTCTGTGGGGCGTGGATGTGAGGAGCATCAGGGCTTCCCAGCTGGACAGACGAATGTACGCCAGACCAGAGGACCTCCCCCACACAACCAGGAAAGGGACAGCACTCTGCTGCGCCCCAGGGAGAGCCTGGGGGCCAGGAACAGGACAGTGAGGGGGGGAACAAGAGCACCAGGCCTTCCCTGGAGGGGCGAGAGGGGAGGCGAGAGGACTCGGCGCTCTGCGGCCGGTCTGAGGCGGGCGGAGGGGCAGCGCGGCGCCCTCAGGGCTCAGAGCCCCGAGGCGGGCCCCGCTGAGGGGAGGAAGGCGCTGCTCGGCCGCGCCGGGCCCCGCTCCTTCGGCACCGCGCCGGGCGGCAGCGGGCCCCGCTTCGGGGGACAGACCGGGCGGGGCGGGAGGAGAGCGGTACCTCAGCCGCAGCTCGGCGAGCACCGCCCGGATATCGACGGTGCTGAAGCGGGACTTCATGGCGGCGGCGGCGGCG